>PVKU01007729.1:0-83216 GCA_004027475.1 Anoura caudifer | reverse complement strand
CCGGTCGTCCTTCTCACAGGAGGCATCAGAAACCTGCAGGGCAGAGGCGGAGGCGGAGAGGGGCCCGGGGTGTAGGGTCTGCCGAGTCTGTTCGGGCTGGTCAGGCGGGGACGAGCTCCCCGGTAAAGCACAATGTGGAAAGGAGGAGGGCGTCCTGACTCGCGCGCTGGCGAGGTCCTGGCAGCTGGACCGAGCTGTCTGCCTGCCCAACCGCCGGCACGCCTGCCCTCATCTGCCTGGCTAACGCGGCATAAACTCCGTTCTCTGCCCACATGCCTGGTCTTCTGAGACTGCAGAACACGGTCTTTTTCCTAAGCAGAGCAGACCCCTGCGGTCTCCTGGTGGTGGACTCAGGGGCAGGCCTGGGCGAGACTCGGCATTGTATGTCTGCAGGGATGCTGGGGAAGATCGCAGACGGGGAACCTAAGCAGGGATCCTCTGCCCACGTTGTCTTGATCTGCAAGACGCCCCTGGGGCCAGGTCCGCAACCGTCAGAGCAGGAGGATGGACAGACCCAGACCTCGACGCTGCGCCGACATCGCCCTGCCTCAGAGCCTCTGGCTGTGCCGGGCAGTAATCAGCATTCCTACCTCAGATGCCTTGGGTTGCATCTTCCCAAAGCATCTTAAAAGATGTTGACTTAAAGATGCAACAAGAGAAATGGAGGCTGAGTTGACATCTTTTATACCAACGAACAGGGAGAAAGAGTTCAAGTTAAGCAGTCAGTGGAGGCTCTGGGAGCACAGAGCGGCTGTCAGGATAGCGGACGTCGGCACGGAGTGGGCGAAGCCTGCCGTTCGCTGGGGCGCCCTGGCCCCTCGCCCTGCTCTGCTGGGTCGGAGCTCCCTCGGAGTCGCTACAGAAGTCCAGCCAAAGGACGCCGGCGGGATTCTTGGTCTCGGACATGGTGACACACGCAGACACATGCAACCGGTGCCACGCTGAAAACAAATTACGTGCTTCCAATCTGCAAAAGTATTAGTGCAAGTAATTTCCACGTAATGAAAAAACCTCATTAGAATGAAATGGTGGATGACAAGTGGAAAAATAGCTCTTTGTTTGTAATTGGTTCGTGCAAAGTTTGCGAGGAGGTAAATTTCCAAACACTCCTTGGAAATAAGGCATCCTTCCCCCGGCGCACCACCTACTCATCTGTTTTAGGTTACGAGCTCCAAGAAGGCGTGCAGGTGTTTTTGTTATTAGCTTCACGTAGCACCCAGCATAAAGATTCGTAACAGAGGCCACTTTTTCCTCAGGCCCATCCTTCTTTTCTGCTTAACGATGATGACTTGTCCAGACTCCCGCCCATTCCTGGCTTTCCCGCGTGGACTGACCCCGTTCCAATGGGGGCTTGTGGCTCTGACAGGAGGCACACAGTGACCGGCTGCAGCTGTGCCCCACTCCGGGCGCACTGTGGACAACATTAAATCTTAAAACTAACAGTGTGTGTTGAGAAAACCACATGGGTTCCCAAAGAGACACAGGCAGCAAGAATTCGGCAGGGGACAGGGACGGACGTGCCTCCTGCAGCTCTGAGAAGGGCAGGCGTAGGTGAGAAGGTGTGTTCCCAGCTGAAGCATCAGCAAGCAGAGGGCGTAGCGACGTGCTGCACTAGCCCCTAGTGCTCCCAGAAAAGAATCTGAACTGAGATCCACGGCCGCCTTCCAAGCGGCTTTGGCCGAGGCTGAGCAGTACAGGCACAGGAAGTGTCTTCCCAGCCCCGGCCCCGGGGTTTCCTAACTGTGCTACTGCGGCTACTGGACCAACGCCTCCCTTCCCACAAGTTTAGGTTGAGAACCTCATTGTGGACTGGCAGAGATTTCTGGTCACATTCCTGCTAAGTTACAGCTAAGCAAGAAACTAAAGGAGATTCTCTCTTCTCTTTCCCAGACTGTGCTGAGAAATCCGGGAGAAATGCGGGCAAGTTTTGTCTTGGACGGAATAAAATACCTTGTTTTCTCTAGAAATGGAGAGCACAGCCGTGATGACATGGCATGCCCCAGTATCTGAACCAGTCCTCAAATCCCATGCGATGTGGTTTTTACTAACTAAACCCTGTGTGTAATCCCACAAGGCTGCTGGAGACGGAAACATACTATCCTAGAATAAGAAAACGTGCCTCGGGCCCACCTCTGACTCCTACCTTCTGTGTGACCCGGAACAAGTCATATCTACACACTCAGTGTCACGGGAATGCACAATAGTAACGTGCTGGACCAGGAGGTTACTTGTCCCTCCCCCGCCCTTAAACTCCACTTGCGTTTAACGCAAAGCACTGGCCGGACAAGCCCTGTACTCCCAGGCTCCCTTCCGCCCTCCTACCAGGCGGCGTGTGAGGCCCACAGGCATCAGGCCTGGTTCCCCGCGCCATGTGCTGCGGCCCCTCTGGGAAGACGCAGACTCCGCGGTACGCTTGAAGAGCCCAGCATCCAGAGCCCTGCCGCGACCCCCAAGTTCCTGCCCCCGCCGGCAGGGACAGCAGTCACCCAAGTGGTCAAGGCAACCCTGACCCTCGCCAGGTTCCTCCCAAGGTTCCTCTGCCCCTGCCCGCTGGCAATGTCTCTGGAAACGCAGGGTAAGGCCTCGGCACCCCTCGGTCCCCACCGCCCGCCGTCCCTGCTGGAGAGATGATGCGCCCCCAGCAGGGCACTGGGCCTCTGCTGGGTTTAGTATCCAACGCAGCAGCGCTCAGTGAAAATGCGCTAATGAAAACGGCTGGCAGCCCACAGCCAGCGGCAGTGCGCCCCTGGATCTGCTGCGCACCGGCTTCAGCGCCGCCATCAACGCCAATGGCCACTGTGCGGCTCCGTTTGCATCTCCATCCGCTCCCACACCGGCCCCTGTCTGCTCCTCACCTGCGTCTTCCTCATCATCTGTGTCCACATTTACGTGTGCGTCTCCGCCTGCGCCTCCTTCTGCAGTTGCGTCTGAGATGACACCTGAGTCACCGTCTGCGGCCAAGTGTGCGTCTCCTTCCGCCAGTCGGTCTGATTCCCGCGGCGTCACAGTCTGCGCGCAGTCTGACTGTGTCGCCATTTCTGTCTACCGTATTTTGTCTCGTATGATGCGCACCCACGTTTTTGGCCCAAACTTTCAGGCAAAAAAAAAAAAAAAAATCTTTCATTTTAATTTTTCAATTCAATTATTTATTTATATTTAGAAGCAAAATCGATTATCGTATTCCAGGGTATTATTTTGCCTATGGATATCATTATTGCTTTCTACAGTTACTCATTTAAAGCATAAATAAAAGAATTAAAATCAGTTATATAGATACGGAATGAATACTACCATGTATAACGTGCACCCTTATTTTTCCCTTAAAAATTTGGGCAAACGCGCAGATTATGCACAGCGAGACACACCTTCCTTACACTTAGCTGGTGACGTGCCGGACACCCTGTCCTGGTATTTGACACTAAAAGTTGGTTCAGCGCACAGTAATTTGTGTGTTTCAGATGGAATCTGCAAGGCTAACGTCCAAAGCAGGCCTGGAGGAAGGTGTGATCCCGGTGGTTCCGACGCGCGGAGGGAGCCGGGACTGAGCCCCTCGTCACTGTGACCGGGGCGGTGGCTCACCGCTGGTTCCTTGGAGGTCACGGGGTGGGTCAGACTGCCGCCCCAGCGCAGAGCCAGGGAGGTCTCTGTTTTATGCGAGCCCGGTGCTGACATCAGCTGCACCTGAAAAAATGGCAACGCGCTTCTCAGCCGTCAGTACCGGGTCCCAGGGAGGACAGACCGCACGTGCATACGGGTGTCTGCAGCCCTTTTGCTCGCCTGTTTCCAAGCGTGACTTGTATCGGTGCATACGTATTAAACTTTTGAATACCTAAGTGGTTCATAAAAGCTTTATTTAAAAACCCAATTTTTGGAGGAAAAGCCACACTGGGTCTGAACCCTGTCACAGCTGAGCCACAGGATGGGTTATTTTCTCCCAGGAACGCAGGGAGAATGCACTTTGTCGAAGGCAATTTTAGTGAAATGCACAGGAACCAGCTTTCTCCAAAGACCTGGACATTGTTCTGCCGAAAGGGGGGGGTGATTAGGGCCGGAGAAAGGAAAGAAAGAAGCAAAATGGTTGGGAGGAAAATTGAGTGAGAAAAGAAACTGCTTCTAATTCTTTTCGGAGATAGTCTAGGCATGAATAATAAATGAGTGAAGACGGGAAAAATAGAGGAGAGTTGAAGAGAGCGCAGGTCAGAGAGTGAGGGGACAGGAAAAAGGCCACGTAGGCGCGACCGAGAGCCGTTTCCAGTTAACCGTTTCCTGCTGCTGAGCTCAGAGGACGAGGAGGGCTGGCAGACGCCTCCCTTTCCCCGGCATTCTGGGCCAATGTTGCAGGAAAGCCCCGCGAGGAAGGAAAGGAGGAAGGAGGCTGGAGAGGGAAGGGAAGGAGGGAGTGAGTTGGAAGACTGCTGCGGCTTCGCCTCAGCGAGTATTTTATGAAACCAAGCCCCAACATACTGGGTATTGGGCCGGAAATCAGAACACCTTTTGACCACAGTTCGTTCTTTGAGTGAGGAAAAAATAATTGGTGCGATTAAACCTTCATGTATCCATGTTGCTCGGACCGTAAAGTCAAGACGTCTGGAAAGATCTCCCCTGATTGTTGTCAGAACGGGGTCCTGGGGTTTTCCCAGAGACCTGGCCCATGACCCCGCAGCCCCCTCCATCCCTGCAGGCATCTGCCCCCCGCTTCATGAGCCTCCGCACGGCCTTCCTCTTTTCTGCTCAAGCACCGTGATTTCTAAGTACTGTGTTCACAGACTGGTTCTTCGTTTTGGTATAATTCTCAAGAGGCTCTTAAAAATTAGTGGGGAGGAAAAACAGCATCGAAGAGCAAATTCACAGAACATGCATGAGCCACGTGATGTGCCAGAAGAAAATGGGACCGTGTTTTAAACTTGCAGGTGGAAAAATCTACCAACCTGTATTTCTGTACCCAGCTAAATACTATAAATGTAAAATGTCATATTGGGTTGGCCAAAAAGTCCGTATGGTTTTTTTCATAAAAGAAAAGACACGATTTTTCATTTTCATCAATAACTTTACTGATTTGCATACTTTGAGTATGTCGGCTGTCTCCTGCGTGGTATAACAGTGATTGTTCTCTGTTAATGTCTGGATTTGATCGCTGTCAACTTCTGCTGGTCTACCCAACCATGGAGCATCGTCCAGTGAGAAATCTGCAGCACGAAACTTCGAAAACTGCTTTTGACACGTTTGATCCATCACAGTACCTTCTCCGTACACTGCACAAATTCTTGTGTGTGTGTGTTTCAGTTGTGTTTTTACTTTTCCTGAAATAATAAAGCATAATATGCCAAAAATGTTGTGTATTTTCTTCCATCTTCAATATTAACATGGCTACACAGAAACTCACCAAAATTTGATGTTTTTTTAAATGCACGCTGATATGACAGCTGCCACAATACAATCTAACAAAATCGTTTTGAAGTTTAAGACAACTAAGCACTACAAGAGCCATCTTATGGAAAAACAAACAAATAAACAAACAAACTTTTTGGCCAACCCAATATATAGTTGAGGGTAAGATGTTTTCACATGTGCCAAGACTAGGAGATTCTTACCCTCAGACTCACTGGCAGAAGAACCAAGGATGAACATCAGACAGACAATGTGAAATTGAACTCAAACAGTGAAGACACAGTGTAGCGCAGAGGTACAAAAATAAATTGGTAAACATAATGACAAATTTGTCAAACGTATCATCATTACAAAATAATTCGGCAAGGTAAAAATAACAACTAAAATACCGAAAACAACGACATGAAAGAGAAGAGTGGTGATTAAGTTATTCACAGGAGGAGAGAGAAATCATTAAGTTTAAATTCTGATAACTCAATTTCATTTCTAATGTTTTATTGCTTAAAATAGATCTAGGGCAAATATGACAAGTTTTAGCATTTGTTAATGTTTATTATATTGCTTTATGGGTGTTTGTGATATTGCCTCTCTTCTCTCTTTTGAATTTTGTATAATTAAAAAAAGAAGACACTTTGCATATTAACTGAAAGGCAAATTAAGTCTTCTAGACAATTATTTCACACCTTCCCCGGCTCCACAAACTTTCAACACCTCCTCCCCCACCCTCCCTGCCTGCAGATGACCTTGTCCCTTGCTCCATGGGGAACGCTGAAGTGACCAGAAGAGGACTTCCAGGGACCCCCACTCCGCCCCCGCACTGAGAGCCCAGGCAGCTGGCCGCTGGGCAGACGCCGCTCCGTGGCCCTTCTGGCCTCCCGTTCCCTGCTGATGGACTGCAGGTTGCTCCCCTGCCTGCTCAGGACAACAGCCAGCACACGGCCCCTCATTCCTCTGCAGGACCCACAGCGCACGCAGGTGCCATAATCTCCCCCACTGGGAACAAAACCCAGAATTCCTTTCTGTTGTCCACGTTTTCCCGGCTGCCCCTGCTCCATTCCCTGTCTGCCTTTGCAGCAAAACTCCTTGAAGTAATTTTCCATGCTGCTGCCACTGAGAGCCCCTTCGGTTCTTCAGACACGCTTTAGCCCACCCCTTGCCCCCACCACTCCCCTGCCCCTGCTGTCCCCATGGTGAGCAATGACCTGCTGTCCCCATGGTGAGCAATGACCTGCACGTGGCACCTGCTGCAGGGCTGTCTCCAGCCCCTGTCCGGGCTTCTGGGGGCGGCTGGCTCTCCTCCCTGTTCCTGGGCTTGCAGACACGTCGCTTTAGTCTTTGCCTCTGTCACCATCCTCCTCTTCCTTTGCCTCTGCGTGTCTTCGACCCTGTCTGTACACGGGCAGGGCCCTCCGCAGCCTGGGGTGATCTTAATCATGCCTGCAAAGACCCCGTTTCCCAGTAAGGTGCCCGGCTTAGAATGTGAACCGATCTTTCCAGGGGGCCACAGTGCAACACAAATGTAGGGCTATTTGAGATTTGATTTTATTTTTTAAGATTTTATTTATTTATTTTTAGTGAGGGGAAGGGAGGGAGAAAGAGGGGGAAAGAAACCTCAATGTGTGGTTGCCTCTCGTGCACCCCCTGCTGGGGACCAGGCCTGAAACCCTGGCATATGCTGTGACTGGGAATTGAACCGGCGATCCTTTGCTTCACAGCTGGCACTGAATCCACTGAGTCACACCAGCCAGGGTGGCTACTAGATATTTTAAATTGAACGTGTTCAAACTGGAATTCCAACATTTCGGTTCAAACATGTCCCACTACCGACCCCCCTTCTCACTGAAGGTCAAGTCTACGTCCCAGTTCGGCAGAAGTTTTGAAGTCACCTTCGACTCCTCCCTTCTCTCACATCCCATATCCGGTCTCTAAAGAAGTCCTGTTCACCCGCACCCACACTCACACACACTCACGCACCCTGCGTCTGTCCCCTTATCCCGGTCCCCGCCGTCACCGCCTAGGCCCCAGGCGCCGGGCTCCGTGGCTGTGCTGCAGCCCTGCCTCGCCAGTGCACCGCGGTGCGATGTGCACACAGCTCTCCTGACGGCCGGCCCCCACCAGTCTTCGCGGTTATAAATAGCCTTGAGATGATCGCCTTCATGCAAACATTTTTATGCCCTAAAGCAATTATTCCCTCCAAGTTCAGTCCTAAGAAGCAGGGTGGCAGCATCAAAGGCAAGCATGTTTTACAATTTGTTTATCTTGTTCAATTGCCTTGCACAAAGGTGGGATGAACCGGTCCCTTTTCAGTGATCAGTAATTCACAGCGAAAACAAACTTTTTTTTTTTTCTTTGCCATACGGATCTCGGTTGGTGAGAAAAACCAAGCCGTCTGCTTCTTCTATTCACTCTGAGCTAATAATTGCGGAGTGCCCACCAGCACGGCCACTGACAGCTTCCTGCCCTCCTGGCTCTTAAATTCTAGTTGGGGACACAGACTGCAGTAAGCCAGTGAGGTGACCAATGAGCGGCAGAGCCTGCTGGAAGGAGCGGTCACCACGGACGGAGAACACCAGGTGAGGAGGCCAGAGAGTGCTGGGGCGTACAGGTAGGAAGGGGGGGAGTGATCACGGAGAAGCTGATAACTAGGCAAAGGCGTGGCGGGGGAGTGCTTTAGCTCTGTGACTTTTTCGGGGGAGAACCTTCCAGGTGGAGGGAACCCGGGGACACAGCCCCCGGAGGCGGGAGCACTCCTCACACGATCGAGGAGGCTGGATGCGGCTGGGGCTGCCAATGGGCCAGTCCCTCGGGCTCTTCCCCTCCAGCCCACAGGCTGGCTTTGCTCGGGACATGGAACCTCGGCGCGATCTCGGCTCTCAGACACCAGCGCACGTCGGAGGCGGTGACCCCTCCGCGCGGCGAGACAGCGGGACCACGCCTTGTCCTCACATTCGTGGAAGTCAGCACAGCTGCGGTCTTCAGCACCTCCCTCCAGGACGCCCCACGTCCGTCCACTTTGCTCTTCAATGTCTCCTGTCTGTCACCGCTTCCGTCTCTGCTGCCCGGCGGGGAATCCCAGACCCGCCGGGCTCGCCTCCTCTCCGCAGCGCCCCGCCTACCAGTCGCCCCGACTCTGCCACGGTGACGTTTCCAGATGCGATCTGCCGAATCTTCTGTCTCCATTGTCTCCACGCTGGAAACGTTCCGATGGGTTCCGTTGCTCTCGGATTAGAGGCCAAAGCCCCAGAAGGCCTCCCCCTCCCGATTCCCCAGCCTCGGTCCACCTTGTCCCTCTGGCTCTATCAACGCGGGCCTCGTTGAGGTCTCCAGACTGCCTCCCCCCATACACCTCGGAGCGGCATCTTCACCCCCTGGCATGTCCGCGCCTCTGCCACTCACCCCACTTCTACTCGTCCTTCGGAACCCAAGCCGAGGTGGGATATTCGTGTTTCTTGTGACCCTGGAACTTTCTCCATTCCTTCATAGCTCTTTACCACAGTCCCGAATTACGGCCACTTTTCAGCACTTGTCAGAGTGCAGCGCCTGCGGAAAATCACGGTGCCGCGTCCAGGGGGCCCGTGCCCGTGGTCCGCACCGCGGTGCAGCCGGAGCCTCTCGCATCTGGTGCGCAGTAGGAGATCGGTAAGTCCATGTTCATCCAACAGATGCCCGTTCACAGATGCGTATAAATGTCCCAAACCGTAGTCACTGAAATGCTAGGAGTAACTAGTTAGATTTAGGATGCTTTTAATCTCCTTTTATATTGTAACATTTGAAAGTTTTATGGTGAATAGGTAAGATGACTTTCAAAAATAATAAGTCACTTAAATGGCAGGTACTCATGTAGAATAAGCAGAAGCCGATGCAGGGAGGAGTCAGACGTTAGGGGAGGGGAAGAACGTTTGGTTTAACCCAAATCTACTTAATGAGGCTGCAGAGCGTGTCCCCCTCACCCACAGTGTATCTCTGCCCACTTGCCCTCTGCAGCCCCCCCGGAGAGGCAGGACGCAACAGGAAGGGGGTCACCAGAGTGTGCACATTCAGGAGCAAGAAGGTCCACGGGCCCCTCCTGGTCTTGCTACCCAACCGGCGGAAATGGAAAAACACCACTAGACCTGTCCTCTCCCGTCCTGTGAATGTGCACTCACACCTCCCACCCCCCACCCCACAGCCCCCACAGATCCTGCCTGTGTCCTGGAGTCTGTGCTTTTACACACACACCCACAGGCACATCCCTGTGCACGCTCACACACACACTAACACACTCCTGCACGTGCCCACTCACTAACACTCTCTCACACACAGGCACTCTCACACGGATTGTTCCAGAGTCCTTACGGGAAACCAGCGTCACCCACGTCCCCTCAGTCACTCTGGCTTGGTGACGTTTGCTTGCAGGGAGAACTTGCTTTGAGAAAGCCCAGACGCCCCAAAGCCGTGACACTTCACACCTTCATCACACGTCCGCCGTGCTGCCACCGTGCGCTGGCCCCCCTGGACCCAGGCTCTTGTGGGGCAGGAACTGTGTCTTCTCACTGTCAGCCTCCTCCGTGCTGAGCAGGGTGGCCCCTCCACGGGGCAGCGGGGCTCCGCTGAGAATGTGGGTGCGTCTCTGGGCGAGCGTGGGAGCAACCCTTAGCCCAGTGCGACGGCCACAGTCTGGGGGTGTCTCCGTTGCACAGCGGACAGAGAGGGAGCCTAGAAACACGGACAGAAGCGGGGAGGGGTCACGCCCCGGCATCCATCAGCCTGGCTGCTGGGGGACTGGCTGGGAAGCTGCCTCCCGGTTTGAGGAGAGACAGAGGTTCTGCATCTCAAGTGAGCGGCTTGTGCTGGAGCCTCTGGAGCGCGGTCCTGGAATAAGAGCACCCTGCCCAGGAGTTTAAGAGCAGCGCTCCTTCTTAGGCTTTCGATAAAAAAACAAAACCCCTCTGCTTATGTCTAGTTCAGCCACTGCTTCCCTCCAACTGCTGACAGGTGGGAAAACCCTCCCGTCCGGGACTCAGAGGAAGGACCAGGGCTCGCCGCGGCCCCCCATCCGGGAACCGAGCCGGCCTGCACGGAAGCTCGCTCTGCGCTCCGGAACCTGCGCCCCACGGCTCACCGCGGCTCGGAGCAGTTCAGGGGGCAGACTCGTGGGTTGCGCGGCGCCGGTTGCAGGGACGCTTCCCCCGTGGAAGGCAGCACGTGGTGGCTGTAAACACACGGCACAGACGATCAGACTATAAAAAGTCACAACAATGCATCGTGATTCATTGCCGGCGTGGGCACGATATTTTGCTGGGAGATTAAAGATGATGTGACTTAAATAACTTTTATTGTAACGCTTCCAACAGATCTCCTAGCAGGGAAAACAAACAGATCCTGCCCGGGAAGTGAGTGGCCAGCGCCCCCACCCTCCCCGCGCCGAGGGCTGTTAGCCTCCCCGTCTGGCAGGCAGAGGTGGCTGCGCTGGTGAGTGCTTCCCAGCCAGACCAGGCCCAGTCTGGGCTCCGTGACTGCTCAGCGGCCTCTCAGGACCCGCTGGGTTCGGCTGCACGGAGCACGCGGCCTCAAAGCATCGCGCTGAGGAGGAGGTAGGGGGGTGCCCGTCCCTCCTCCCAGCCTGTTGCAAGGCTCTCTCGGACTGCATCCAGGAGTTAACGTGTGGTAATCTGGTCTAAATTAATAACTTCTGTCTCTACACCATGCCCTGAGTCTCACAAGGAGCAACATGCAGTCCCAACTCTGCACAAGGCCGCGGGGAGACCCTCCTCTGGGCATCCACAGTTCAAACGCGGGGGGCGAGGACTGAAGTCATCGGTCTGTCCTGTCGGCCACGCTCAGGCAGACGGAGCCAGAGCAGGGCTTCCGGCACGGCCCCCAGAGGACATCGGGAAGCCGAGACGAGGAGGGAGTCCTGACGTCCTCCTTCCTCGGCTGCTGGCAGAGCTGCCATCAGGTGAGATGCTGTGTGCCCCTGACGTGGTCCCCCGCCTGCTCCAGCGTCTGATTGGCGGAGCCGGCGAGCAGGGCCACTGGGCTCCGGAGCTGTTGGCAGCCTCCCGCTCTTTGTTCTTCACGACGCGGAAACAGCGCAGACGCCGCATCTGCAACTGCTCCTGCCGCTCTGACCACCGGCCAAGTCCTCCCTCTCTGCTGTCCCCGCTGGGCCGGCCGCAGGCTGCGCGGGGCGTGCCCGCAGCGATGGCACGGTGTGGACACCCCGCGCCAGAGACGCAGGGCTGGCACTGCTGCCACTCAGGGACCCGGCGACGGGGGAGGCAGGCGCACCGCTCCCTGTGGAACCCCAAATCCACGTGCCACCCCAAGGGCGGTGATGGCATTTATGGTATGATGCAGGCAAAGCGCACGTCTCCCCCTCCCCCAACCACCAGCAGAAAGGCCAGGCTGAGGCCTTCACGGCTCCAGCAGCCTCAGCTGAACCCCATGCTTTGAAAGAGGGTGACTCCTCCCCTTCAGGCCTCTGGCTGTTCTCCGGAGAGCCCTGCGTGGGCAGCGCGAGGAGGCCCGCCGCCGCGGGCACCCGAGAGATCGCGCATCTGCCAGGCCCTTCCATGTGGCCGAGTCCAAAGCGTTCATTTTTCTTGAATGTGCTAATTTTCTTCCTCTGTCTCCCCTCCCTGCTAATTGACAAGAGAAAAGGCCATGTTTTCAGCGCATCAAACGATGCGGCGTTGTTTGCCTGCCCAGCAGATGCCCCTGGACTCTGAACCAGCAAAGGCCTCATCAAAATTAATGTGGTCTCGACTTTAGAAAGAAGTTGTCCCAGGGTTGGTAAGATTGCTCAAGAGTGTAACTTCGCCGTCATCCCGAGTAAACCTTAGCATAAAAATGTAGAATTCCCAACTCGAAGTACCCCCCCACCTTTTTTTTAAATGTGTATCTTTTTAACACATGTCAACCCCAAGGATATAAAATGCTTGTCTCTGAGGAGAAGTCTGTGCATGTGTTTAAAAAACACCCACAGTAACTCGCGTGTGCGCGGAGAATTCTGCACGCTGCCGGCCGGTGAGCACGGAGCAGCTGCCCTGTCCTGCAGCCCCCGAAGGTTAAAGCCGACACAGACCCGCGGCATCCCAGGACCGGCACAGGCCGGTGCGTTCTCCAGCTGGTGGGAACGGTAGTGTTCAGCATTGCCAGAAAGTAAGCGCAGGCTGCTGGTTAAGTTCCTTTCTGTTCTCCTCTTGATCTGTATAATTGACTGCAGTTTCCACCCCAAGCAAATATGGGTTCGGATTTTCATGGCGTACACTTCACAGGGGTGGAAAATTAGAAATGATTCAGGAAGTGATTTTTCTTCATCAGCTGCCAAGCAGATAAGAAAATGCTGAGGAAAATAAAATGGAGGGGAAAAATCAGGGTGGAAATAAGGCCGGGAAGTTGTTCTTGATGCCGACTTCTTTACAGCAAGGTCTCCAAGACGAGAGAAGGGGGTCCCCGGCCACCGGGGGCCCTCGCCCCCTCCCCTGGAGGCCTCTGAGGGGAGGCACAGTACCCTGGTCTCCCACGTGTCCCCTGGTCACAGGGCACAGCGGAGCACCAGACCTGCAATGCTACAAAGAAGCTGCTTATTTCGGGTGCACCCCCCGCACGCTCGGAGAGGCACAGTCAGCCCGCGAGAACTGCATCGGGTTTAACGGGCCTCCCTCCCGAGTCCTGGCTTCCCCGGGGCGTGGCCCCCGGAAGGGTGTTCTGGCCTCTCCCCGGACTTCCCACCTGTAGGCTGAGGGAGACTCGCAGGGGACCTGCTGGCAGAGCCCGTAGACACGCGTGGTGCGTGGTGACCGTGCTGTCAGTCCCGTTCCACGTCCAGACACCTGTGGGACCCTGCAGTGGCAACTGCGCAGTTTCAGAGTGTGACGGTGCTTGCGTGTCCCCACGGGACTGGACCACAGGCGGCCCAGGCAGCTGCGTGTGGCTGGGACCGTGTCTCTGGAAGCAGCACTTGAACTGCCGACTGGATGAAGGTCGCCCTCACCGGGTCAGGGGCGTGGGGGGGGGGGGGCAACGCCAACTTTCTCACCTTTGTATCCCTGGAGAAGCCTGGCTTGGTGCTTTGCACCGGGACGTGCCCGACAAACGCTGGTTGAAATGGATGGTGATTCCTAATTGTATCAAAGTCCCCAGATGGGAAAGACAGACACCCACGAAGCACTGTAGGTGTCTGAGGCGTCCCGGCCATGCCCCTCATGCCTGCCCCCCCTTCACCCCCACCCCCCCGCTGTCCCCATGGAGAACCATGGAAATCTCTCGGTCTGCGCTGATCCTGGTGGAGGGTTCTCTGGAAAGCACCGTGGGCCTGCTCCGACTGGTGTTGGAAACCTGAAGAGTTACAACGGCACGGCGTGGTGTGGCGTGGCGTGGCCGTTGTATATACAACAGGTGACGGAAGCGCCATCACTTTAATAACAGAGTTGAAAGAGCTTCACATCAAAGCCGGGGGCCAGATCCCTCCCCGGCCTGCGCGCTGCCCGCGGCGGCCAATCTGCCACCGTGTGGCCTGCTTTCCAGGCCCTGTCTGTGCAGCGAGCGCGGTGCGCTGGCAAACGTGGGTCCCCGCAGGGCTGCGGTGCCTGGTCTGAAGGCTTGGCACGGGAGGTTCTCCCCACCGCAGGGTCAGGCAGCCACTTGAATCGTATCTCCAAATTTTCTCCTCGATGGCGTGTTTCCCAAGTAAATGTGTGGGTAAAGCGCGGCATGGCTTTCTGAGGGCGGAGGTCCCACGTGGTCGAGAACACAAGCAGGGCCTCGTTGGGTTCCTCAGGGGCCGTGCTGGAAGCCGGCTGCGCAGCTGGCCTCGGAGCGCTCTGGGGGGAACCCTGACACGCCCCGAGCAGACCCTGTGTGCCAAACCTCCTTCCGGGTGTG
This sequence comes from Anoura caudifer, assembly GCA_004027475.1. Lineage (NCBI taxonomy): Eukaryota > Metazoa > Chordata > Mammalia > Chiroptera > Phyllostomidae > Anoura > Anoura caudifer. Next base: position 68,960 of record PVKU01007729.1, on the reverse strand, counting down.
CTCGTTTCTTTTGTCTCAACAACCTCGCTCTGCGGTCAGCGCCGCGATTCCGCATCCTCTTCGCACAGTGGTGCGTGGAGTGGCCCCGAGACCAGGGCCTGGGCACAGAGCGAACGAGCCGCAGGCAGCAGAGCGGAGATTGGACCCGATGCACCCCAGCCTCTGCCAGGCGGCGCAGACACGGAGCGGAGCCGGCTGAGGGTGTTTATGTGCAGCTGGAGGGGCAGCCCTGCAGGGTAGGGTTATTGCTCCACGGTGTGGGTGAGGGGCCAGCTTCTCCCCGACGGGACACCGCCTGGCCTCCGGCCCAGTTCTCTGGTCAGGGCAGCAGCGGCAGGGAGAACAGTTATGCACCGGGGAGGGGAGACAGAAGTAGCATTTGGAAACCAAGTCACCCGCCACTTGGCAAATTCTTTCAAGCTTCCTCTTCCTCTTCCTCCTGCTCCTCCTCCTCCATCCCTCCCTGCTGGTTACCCCTGGGCTTCCACAGAGTCACAGCTGCGGCCTCTCCGCTCCCAGCCAGGCCTGGGGTGCAGCCTTCCAGGGCCCCCCGTACCTGTCAGCACAGGGGCTGTGTCCACCTCTGGGGGACAGTTGAAGGGACAGTGAAACAGGCATGGGAGGGACAAAACTTGTCAAGTATAACATGTCAAGTAAGAATTGCAAACATGACAATATAACGTGTATGAATGATGCTTTTTAAGGATCGTATGTACAACGGTTTAAAAACAATTTGTCAGTTTGCATTTCTGCCCCTCCGAAACGCCTCCGTAAGGGAGGTTTTGGCAGCGCATTAGTCAGATTTTACTAACAAAAGATAAAAGACCCAAGGAAAGGTAAATAAAAAGCTAAATGCCCAGACATAGCACAGAAAACCGCAACCACTGAGCTGGAAATCAATAACACAATTTGTTAGTCATGGAAACATAAAACTTTGTCAGTCTGTTATGTACTCACTTCCTTCATTAGGGAAATATTTTTTGGCACAAGTACCAATATTATAATTTTCTTATTAGGGGAAAATGTCAGTGTTCTACCTAAACTCCAAGTCCTGTTTTAAAAAAATATATCTGTTTGAAATTCCAGTTTAGTGGAAATTATTAAATTTTTCTATGAGTGTAAAACAATGAATGAATTCATCTGACTTCATTTTCTTTCCATACAAAATACACCTAACAGCCATAAAAATAAATTTGAGACCAACGTTGCCAACTAAGACAAATAGAATCATAAGACAGGTTCCTTGTTATTACAACTTTAAATTCTGTGAACCGGGAGTCCTTCACCGTGGAACCCAATGCCCTTTGTACTAGAAGCTTCTGCCCCCCCATATCTAGCCACTCCCCACTCTCTGCCCCCCAGGCTTCGGGCTTCTCTGCCCTGCAGGCGCTAAGGAGACCCTCCCAGGGGTCCCTTCCTTTCTTTAGTCCTGCCTTCCTCCTCTCTCTCTCTCTCCCCCGCACCTTCCTCCTCCCTCTCTCTCTCTCTCTCAGCTCTTTCCCCTGCTTTCCTGCGTGACTCCTACCCACCCTGGGAGAGGTCCAGGGGCCCCTTTGCTTGTTGCTTGTCCTCTCTTTGAGGTGGACTCTTTCACCCCCTCCCTTCTCTGGAGTCTCGGAACATCTCCTCCCCACCCCCATGGTACATGACGCTTGTCACCCAGAATTCAATGTATTTGTGGGCCTGCCGTTCACCAGAGCCAGAACTGCCTGGAGGCAGCCACAGCACCTTCTTGGTGACGTCCCCGTGCACAGCCCGGCCCAGCCCAGCTGCTCAAGGCAAATTTGGTGGAGAGCCGCTGAGTGTCCTGCGGTGGCCCACGGGGCGCCCACATCATCCGGGCTCGGTGCTCCGGGGCCCTGGGCGGCTGCTCGGGAGGGTCTGCTTCAGGGTCTGCTGCGCAGCTGCTGGGTGGTCTCCCCATCTCTTCAAATCGTCTCCCCTCTGAACATCTCTTCTTATAAAGACCCCCGGTCATGCTGTCAATAGCTCCAGTCCTGCTGGGTGAGGCCCCACCCCCGCAATCTCATCTTAACTCGATTGTCTGATTCCCTTTCTCCAAATGCAGCCGCTTTCTCAGCCCCTAAGGGCTAGGACTTCAGCCTGGGATTTTGAGAAGGGGGCCCGGCCCAGCCTGTAAGGCCCCCCTTCCACACCAGAGCATGTGATCCCTTTCATCGCTGACATGCCCTGGCTCTTACATTTTCTTTGTCCATCTAACTCTGAAATCTCCCACCTCGGTCCCTCTGCTGGAGGTGTTCAATCACCTACCTTTCAAAGACCCTCTGTCACTGCCCCAGGTGGAGTCACACCCCGGGTCTCCTCAGTGCACACCCACCCCCGCCCCCTGAGGACTGTTACTTCCCCCAGCGTTTCAAAATCGGACCCGAATTCCTCCACACGGCGTGCAGAGTGTTTGCCCAACGCCACGCTCCAGTCCCTTAAACGCATGAATTACGGTCTCCCCGAGAGTGAGGCTAAGCAGACCCGTCTCCAGACTTCCCGAGGAGCAGAAAGCCAGAGATCGGCCGTAAAACACGCCCGGAGGAGCATCGAGACCCTTCTATGGGTTGTTCTGAAAGGCAGCTGCTTACGTTTGCTCTCTGCGTGTTTCTCCCTTACCGAGAAGGTTCAGGCGGAATCAACCCCCCAAAAAAGAATTGTCGTGGAACCTCACACCATTGACTTGTAAATGCGATTGAGCTGCGGCGCCTCCGTAATGACACCATCAGAAAGGAAACAACCACCGCATCCACGTAACGGATGAGATTTGAAATGACTGCCACGGCAGATGAACAGCCCAGAGGTAGTTTGCTTTATTCTGCTCACTGCGTTTATATCCCCCGTCTCTCTAATTTTAGTTATTCTTTTTTCCTCAGGTCTCGAGACAAGAGCAAAAAGACTTTGTCCCCCCTCCTTACAAATCACTTCATACGGAAGTCAATAATATAGATACTTCTGTTGCTGGGGTCAGGGCTGGGGCTTGATTAAAACTGATTTTTCAGAGTGTATTTCTGTTGTCACTGCTGCTTCAGGGAAGCCCTGCCACCGGACGCGTCCCTTGTCATCATCGAAGTCTGTGTCATGTGGGCCCCAAGGAGGAAAAACTATGAGGGAGACGCCACCGCGGCCTGTGGGCGTCTGGGGGTCGGGCCCACAGTTGGGGATCCTTTCGGGGAAAGGAGCTCCAGGGGCAGTTCTCTCTGGGTTCCTTGCGCAGCCACCTCAGCTCCTGCCTGCCTTTCTAGCTGCTCAGCCTCAAGACAGTGGCCACCTGAAGTCACACCCTGAGGCTCCCCTGCAGTGGAGACTGGGGGCCCCAGAGCAGCAGAAACTCAGATGATGCACACCCCACTTTCTGCTGCCAGAGGGATCTTTTCAGAGAGTGGGGACCACGCAGGGTCGCGCCCTCTATCCTCGCCCCCCCAGAGTGTCACGCCTGTTGTCATCGGGGCCGCAGCCGGCTTCCCTTCAGGAGGCCGCCACAGGGCAGGGCCCCTGGGTTCTGACCAGGTGACCTGGTCTGCATCAGCCTGGACCTGGGGCGCAAGCCAGCGCACCACACCCTCCCCTCCCCACCATGAGCTCCTGGCCTTCCGGGGGGTCGCAGGCTGGAGGGCCCTGGCTACACTGCGCTCTGGACTCATTAAGCACCGCTGGCCTCAGGGGGCTGACACCACCGAGCACGGTTAGCACTGTGGCCGCGGGGACGCACGCGGCCCTCCGAGCTCAGGAAGATCTATGGGTGAGTGCACGTGCTTCGCTGGGGGCTGCACCGCACAGCAGCCGGGAACAGAGAGGGAACATGCAGGACTGCGGCCTGGGGGTCCCCAGTACAGACGCGTCCCCGGGAGACCCGCAGGGCAAGAAGGGTCCCCGCGCCACGAAACGCGGTGAAACCCGACAGGGAGACAAAGGAAGCCTGGGAGAGCAGCAGGAAGCCTCGCCAGCGTCACACACAAATAAACAAACAAACTCGCAGAAATAAAAATGCCCCAAAGTGTAAACACGCTCTCGCAGGAAACCGCTCCCTCCCTCCCCCCCACCCCCCCCGTGCCTTTCCTTTGTCGTCAACCTTTTATTCCGCTGCGCTGACACCTTAATTATGTTTATCTTTGTACCTTTCTGTGCGTGGCAGGGCTCACAGATACCTCGTTTTCTTTTGTGATTTTCCGAGAAGGTGGCAGGGAGAAAGGCACACGGACTGTATAATAACTTGCAAAATAATCATTTCCCTTTCCCCTCAATAGCCTTTTTTTCCTAGTAGAAAGGCAACGTATGTTTATTGTGCAAAATCTAGAAAATACAGAATAATCTGAAGAAGGTAAAAATTACCCACAGTTCCTCCTCCCGGAAACAGTCAAAGCTCCATTCCAGAAAATGTATTTCCACGTGTGTTGCAGTTCGATCTAAAAGAAAAATAAAGGTGACGTTGGGTAAAGTAGGGCTTGCGCTGTAGATAGTGCCACACACTGCGTTTTACTGCGCGTGCTGGTGGGAGAATTAACACGGCGCTAAGTACTCCTTGAAAACCTCGTTTGTCAGGACTTCCCAACAGCTTCAGCGTGTGCACCGTAAATTCTCTCCCCGCGTTTCTGCTCCAGGATCTTCGGATGACTTCCCGTTTCCCCTCATCAGTCATTCCGCCGTGACGATCCCCGTCCACAAGCCTTTGAACACGGCCCTGGTCGTCTCTCCAGGACGCAGCCCTAGGTGCGAAGTTGCCCAGAGAAAGAGCGTGAAGATTTTTTTTAAAGTGCTGCCTCTCTGTCGCAAACGGGCTCCCTCCCACACGCGTGCAGACGCCCCTCTCCCGTCTGCCTTGCCAGCCTGGAGCATGACCCTCGGAATCTGCAAACAGATTTTAGGTGAGAAACGCTACTGCTAATTTAATGTAATGCAAACGGGATTGAACATTCGTATTATTTGTGTCCAATTTGGACTTATTTTTGCAAATTGCACGTTGCTGTGTTTGAAAAACAGTTGCTAATATTTTTCCTCACAGATTTGGATGTGTTGTTTATCTTGTTAAGGTTAAAAGATAGTTTATTTTTAGGAAGGCTGCATTTATTCCCAGTTTCCGAGTTGTCAATTTTGGATGTGACATTTGTTGGTATTTTATATATTTTTGATGGTATACATTCTCTCACAGAGTCAAATTTACTGCTTACTTTACTTGTTATTTGTCCAATTTTCTTTACTCTTTGGATGCTTCAGGTTTTTATGGAACCCATTTAACTCATTGTGTATTGAAAACTGACTTTGGTGTACAGAAGGACTTGAGACCCTGACTGTGTTCCCCTCCCCCTCAGGTGGCCCATCTGCCCATTGTTTCTGTGGCTGTGGCGGTTCTCAGTGTGCTCTTCGCCACAGAATTCGACGCCGCCCCCCCCCCCGCCCCCAGTCTTTTCCTGGGGAATACAATCTATTCGACAAATCTGTTTGCATACTTTCTACAATGAACAAGCTTTCTTACTCATTATGTTGGTTTTATAATACAATTTATACCACATACACTGTATATTTACATAATACATATAATATTTTAGCTTTATACTATCTGATGGGTCATTTCCCATCATATATGTATATATGCATTTCACATTTTAAAAACCGTTTCCCCAAATGGTGCAGCCACTTTGGACAAGCTGGTCCATTTCTCAGAACGTCCAACCCAGCGGGGGACGGGTCCAGCCGCTCCCCTCGCCGGTGGCTGCCCAGGGGGGGTGAAAGCACACGCTGACAAAGCCTGCCCCGAAGTGTCCGCAGCAGCACAATTGACAACGGTCCCCAAATAGGAAAAAACACCCTGAGTGTCCAGCCAACCTGAGTATAAGCAGAGTGAGGTATGTCCATACAACGGACAATTACTCAGCACCGTAAAGGAAGGAAGTCCTGGGACGTGCTGCAATGTGGACAGGCCTTGGGACACTGCGCAGAGGAAAAGAAGCCAGACACAAAAGGCCACGCACCGTGTGGGGTGTGCACGTGGAGCGTCCAGAGCACGGAGCCCCCCAGCCACGGGAGGGAGGCAGACCGGCAGGCGTGCGGTGCTGGGGTGGGGGAAGACGCTGTCTAAAATCCCCCCACCGTGAGGGGCAGTGTCCGCAGCTGGCGGGAATGATGGTGGCGCAGCTCTGTAGGCTTACCAAAAATTGCTGAATTGTGCACTTTGGAGGGGGGAATACTATGCACGTAACGTACACCTCCGTCCAGCGGTCGCAAATTATTTTCACTATTTGTTTTTTCAGAATATTTTAGGGCCGTTTGTGGAGTCTATCCAAAAATTCCATCAGTATTGCACTAAAACTAAACAGAGAAAAATTGTTATATTTACACGAATAATTTTGTGTCTGGAAACATGTTGTATAAATGGCATCATACAATATGTAGCCTTCGGTGTATCTTACTTCTTCATCTCTATGCTACTAAGTAGGATCATGCTCATTTATTTACTCCACCAAACTTTTCTTAGGATGAGACTTGTTTATTGTGACTAATATGATAGGTTTTTCCTATATATTTCAAGCTTATTCTTACCATTGTGCAGAAAAGTATTTTTACATTTATTTCACTTCACCTCACTCAACTATTTAAGACTTTTTTAGATTAATTTGGTGTTACAAGTATATAATTACAGACACTTCCAAAATTATTTGGTCTCCTTCTAGTAATTTTTGTCCCCCTCCCCCGCACTGACGAGAACATCGAGCACGAATTGGAAGAATAATATTGGTAACAAAATTAGTTCATCTGATTTTACTGGGAATTTTTCAGTGTCTCACCGTTAACTGTAGTATTGACTTGTTTGGTTTGAGTGTGTGCTTTTTAATTGCTTATTTTGAAACAACTATAAATGCGTAGGAAGTTGCCAAAACACGAGAGAGGCCCTGCGTGCCCTTTGCCCAGGCCCCCACCGAAGGCCTCTCAGGTAACGCTCACCCAGCGTTACAACCTGGACGCACATCAGTGCGATGAACGTGTGCCGTTCTCGGTCAGTTATCGTCTGGGCAGACGTGAGTAACCGTCGCCACGATCCAGGCCCTTTGCGGAAAAGACGCCCGCGTGATTGGATGAAGGGCAATTCGTAGATTGCCATTTCCATCATGGGCTGAGTTTCCGGCGTCCTGTCTGACCCCTCTTCACCAAGCCCTCATCCTAAAGATTTGGGATGATTTTTCTAAGTAAAAGTTCTACAGCTTTCTGGTTTACATTTCAACCTGTACCCCACTTTGACGCAAAGCTTGTGCCAGCAGGGAGGTTCGCATCGGGGGTTATGTGGCTGTGTATCGATACCCGATCGCCCCAGTTACATTTGCTGAAAACTCTTCCCCCACTGAGTGTTTTCACACCTTTGTTAAAAATCAACCGCCCCCTGTGTGTTGGGGTTCTGCTTGTTATCCACTCATTCTCATCCGTCCGTGCGTCTCTCTCCCAAACACCACAAAGTCCTCAATGCTGTATCTACAGGGCCGCTACGGAGCTCAGGTGGAGGGACTCCTAGGAACACAGTCTTCTTATTGGATATTGTTTTTGCTGTTTTAATCACTTTGGCTTTCTGTATTAAGTTTTGCATGATCTTGTCTACATCTGTAAAAACCTTAATGAAATTTTGATATGGATTTCATTAAATCTGTATATCCACCCGGAGAGAACTGACTCCTTTAGTACGTCAGATCTTGCAATCCACGAACACAGTCAGTCTCTCCACTGATTTAGGTCTTTAATTCCTTTCATCAATATTTTATCAAATGTTTTGCTGTTTACAGAACATGGCTGTATAATTTAGGGCTTTTTTTTTTTTTTTTGAGATTTACAACTAAGCATTTCATTATTATTGAGCAACCATGAGAGAAACTGTATTTTAAATTTTGCTTTCAAATGCGCATTGCTTGTACGTAGAAATACAACTGACCTCCGTCTGTTGGTCTGTTATCCTGTGCCCTTGGCGACTTCACCCCATGATTTCAATCCTTGTAAACTTGCTGGGGAGGCTGATGGCCCGGGACATGGTCTCTCTTGGTGTACGTTGTGCGGACACTTGGATGGAACGTGTACTTGATGTTTCGGAGTGCAGCACTTTGCCCATCTAATTACACCCTGGTGCCCAACGCCGTTGCTGAGCTCTCCCGCGTGTTTGCTAATGTTCCACCTCGCCGTTCTGCCCCATGTCTGTGACTTGGACTTCTCCAGCTCCTTCACATCTGACCGGCTTCTTCTCAGCCTCCGGTTCTCAAGTTTCCTCCGTGTTGTCGTAGGTGCCGGAATTTCCTGTTTCAGACTGACCAGTACCCCAGTGACCTGACTAGTTTTCGGTGTTGTGGGGTGTTGCCTTTGCTCTTCCCTGTGGGAACCTTAGTAGCACGAGGGAAGGCGCTGAGCCGGGGACTACTCACTGGGCTCCGGTTTAACCAGAAGCCATGATGACCCTTTATTATTCCTCTATGAACGAGGGGTTTAAAAAAACAGTCCGATTACTGAAATCAATTGCAACAGACAATAAAAAAGGGAGAAGGTCATAAACCCTATTTTTGATACCTGATCATTTATAGCCTATACATTAGATTAGTTAACTCTATCGCACTGTTCCTGTACCAAAGATGACCTAGAGAACACAGTTTGAAATTCTGTACCATTTTCACAGTAGAATGAAATAGACCATCAATTACCATCTTCTGAGTTTTTGCATAATTATAAGATTCTTAAAATAAATATTGTTATTATCAGTCGCTCTTAGATTTAATTAACGGCCCGTAGAGTCAAAAATTTGAAAAGCCAAAAATTAGAGCATTTAAAAAGAGTCAAAAAGAACTCAGGCAAAACTGTCATTTAGTACATGTGTACATAGTAAGAGTAACTAAATAAATATTTTGCATTTTTAACATATTGAACATAGAAACAGTAAGAGTCAGACTAGAGCAACAGCGGAGAGAGAATTGAGGAAAGAGGAAAGAAGGAGGGGGAGCCCCGGACTGAAGACAGAGCCGGGGTTGCGGGGACGAAAGGCGAGCTCCCCGAGGGGGCCCCGCCATCTCCAGTTGCCACCACAGGTGACGTCACGCGCAGCCGAGAGGCCTCCATCCCGGGAAATGCGCAGGTACGTCCTGCTGGGTGAAGGATGGAGTCTCAGTTTTCAGCCCATGCGTGCCCTGGGAGTCAGAGGTTTAAGCCACCTCATTAATGTTATTTCAATTTTATTTTGGGCATAGGAGTAGATTTTTTTTCATTTTTTTCTGATGTTGTCTTAACAGAGACAAAAAATGGGAAGTTTCCCTGAAATGAAGAGGACATTGGAGAGAGTGTAGACAAAAGACTATTTCTGCTCCAAAGATCATCCGAGACGCAGAGACAGAAGTGAGAAGCCATCACTCACATGGAGAGAGACTTTAAAAGCCCCGATTAGCTCAGGAACATACATCGGACGACCTTCCACCAATATAATTCAATCTGAAAGGCTTTTTCAAGGTTAATGAATATCAGGGAAAGTTATAAATTAGATGTTTTTAAAATGTAAACTTGACCGTTTTTAATCAGGCTAAAAGAGCTATTTCAATTTCTTATGAAAATGAATGCGAAGATGATCTTAAGTTCAGAATAATTTGAACATCTAAATTTGCACAATGTACTCTCCCTTTTCCGTGAGTATTTAGCAAGACCACCCTCCATTAATTATCCATTAATACTTCATTAATAATCTCAGCACTGATCGACCGAGACCATATTGTAGAAAGATGGCCCCTGCTCACGACAAAACTGACAATCTTCACGTAGAATTGGGTTTAGGAATTGAATTGGTGACAAAGTATAGAAAAAGTCGATGATAAAGTATGTGCAAACTGAAGTCCATATTTTTCCGGCTTCACTCACCTGAAGTACAGTGAGTCGGTTCCCTGAGCCCCTTGCTCACACGCCTCTGGGCTCGTCCGGGCAGGGCTGTTTCCTGCTGGATGAAAGTGCAGAGACAAGGACGGTGTCTCACGTCAGAAATGAGGCTTCTCGTGAGACACCTCTCAGGGCTCTCCTCGCCCTGGGTGTGCTGGTTGGCTTCAGATAACTTGCAGATAATTACTGGTATAGGCGTTGAAAGCATTTACCGAACCTGCCCCGCGCCTGCGGAAAGTGGTTCTACCACAGCTCGCACACGACCGCTGCCTTATCATCCATCCAGGGTCACGGTGAGAGTTAAATGAGAAAACAGCCACGAAAGTGCCCACTGGAACACCTGGCACCTAGCGAGTGCTTAAGCAATGCTCGTGTGGCGGTGGGCTGCTTTGCAGCCCTGCCAGGAGGGCGAGCCGTCAGCTGGCAGGACGCCGTTTCAGGCAGGGACTAGGGGGCCCCTGCACAGCCAGCACGCGCCGTAGCTAAGTGCTGAAGAACCCACTCCACACAACGCCGTTGTGACTGAGTTCAGGGAATCAGGCTACGCTGACACCCTGCAGCGCTGAGGGCTGTCGGGGACCCCAAGGACATGCAGCCGGGAGCTGTCACCCAGAAGATGATGCACAGCAGGGTGGGCTTCTCCCCCGAAGGTTGCAGGACAAACAGCCTGCATCTGAGAGTCCTCTTTCAATCACCATGGCCGGTTTCCCTTCCCTCCACCCAAGCTGGGCAGGGGTTAAAGACAAACAGTAAATAGTAATAGTACTAATAATAATACTATTAAAGTTTAGTTGAAAAAAGCAGTGTTCCATCTACAGAAATGCGAAACAGCTTTTGGAAGCAATGCCCCCACCCCCACCCCCACATCTTCTCAGCTTGCATACCCATAACACTAAAACATCCTAACTGATTTTATTTCCACACTTTGTTAAAGTGATTTGATCCCAAGCTGGGACCTCATATGCCCAACACTTAACCCATGGAAAACTTCACCAGCCTGGTTTTGAACTCACAGGAACAGTGGCGTTTAATGGTAATGCTGACAGACCCTTAAGTATAGCAACGTGAATGGCACCAATGATAATAAATATGAGGAGTGATTCCCAAACCGAAGACGGGCAAATAGTTACCCAGCTGCTACAGAAATAGCAAGATAGAATTTGAAGGGAAAAAAAAGGAAGGAGAAAAGAAATTAAATGAAATGGATATTAGCTGGAAACATCTGTGTTCACCACAGAGCAAAATGCATATTCAGCAGCTAGTTTATTGGCTCTTTAGAGGATGTGAATGGTGCATTGTAAATAATGACCCGCCTGTAATAAATTCCCAGTAAAAAAGAGAGGGGCCTTGTATGTCCCTCCCACAATTCACATTTCTGGGTCCCTGCTGTGAGTGATGATTCACAGCAGTCACAAATTCCTGTTTTCAAAATGCTATTGTATACTCCAGGGCTTTCATTAAGTTTTATACTAGCTGGGGAAATTTAAAACTTGAGAGGGCTGGGGGAGGAGAGGAGAGGAGAGGAGAGGGGGGCTCTCCATGGTGATGAGCACCGAGCCCTGGCGAGGGCAGCCCTGATAGATGTGACAGGTGGGGGGGGGCGCTGTACCACCCACCCCGAGTGGGCTCCCATCCTGCATCCTCCTGAAAACCCAGAAGGAAAGGAGAGAGCAAGGATCAGTGACTTCCTCTGGGATGGGAAAGGAGAGACAGACGGAAGGTCCTTGCAGCTGCACTGTGAGAGGCGATCAGAAGCGGCGTGAAGACGGAGCCTTCCGCGTTCAATGGACTCCATGAGGGGCCTCTGTCTGCTGGGACTTTCTGGTCTGAAATGTGCAGACTGCTTGCTCTGTAAAGTGGTCCTAAAGGTGACCTTGCCTGTAAAGATTTAGGGTTGCACTAATTCTACACACAAACTGTGTCCGTTGAGTAGGCATCCGATGGCCACCACCTGGTGCTGGGCGTTGTGGATGTAATACTTAAAGGACAGGTTGTCCTGTCTGGTAAAGAGCTTCCTCTCAGTGTGGGGTATCAGGGCAAAGAAACAAATGTCCTCCCCCAGTGCAATGAATGTCTTTTTTTTTTTTTACTTTAATTTTTTTCCTAGAAGTGTCGTTAAAAGATTACAGTTAGCACATAATTTTTTTATTGAGATGTCATTAACATATAAACCTTAGATTAGTTTCTGGTGTACACAATAGTGATGCCATCGATACACATATTGTGGAAGCAAAGGAATCTCTAAGGCCAAGTGTGGGAAGCACAGTGCTCGTGCCTGGCCTGTTGATACCAGTCTGTCCGGGGCCCATTCCATGCCAGGCCTCCTGCTGGTGACATTCCATCTGAGTCTTTCCAAACAAAATGGCTACCGGATCACGCACAGTGCCCTAATGACAAGAGCTTGCAGCGGAGTCCCACAATTCCCAGGACTCAGCATGCTCAGGAAGCATGTTGCCTGGTGACTGCCTCTGTCTGCAGTTCAGGAGAAGAATCAAGTCTCCCCAGCGTCTGCAGAGCTGCTGAGGCCTGGGAGGAGAGCCCACCACCCTCAGGACTCCACCGGTTCCTGCTGAAAACACAGCAGAACCAGCCCTGCGTGTCCAGGTGGAGTGTTAACAAAGTCATGTGGAAAGGGGGGCACTGCACTGAGGAGCCCTAGAAAGAAGTATGTTTATCAAGAGCTCCAAACCACACCAGAATTGTTTTTCTTTTTTTTTTAATTCTCACCTGAGGACATTTTTTTTTTTTCATTGCTTTTAGAGAGACAAAGGAAGAGAGAGAAACATCAATGTGAGAGAAACATTGATTGGTTGCCTCCCATACCTGCCCAGAACAGGGATCAGACCACAGCCCAGGTACCTGCCCTCACTGGGATTGAACTCACAACCCTTGGTCTCTGGGATGACACTCCAACCAACTGAGCCACACTGGCCAGGGCCACATAAGGATTTTCTTTGTGACTCTCCTCATGAGGTTCCTAGATGCATCTCCATCTTTAGATAGCCATAGATAGCAAACACATTATGTCATTTTCTAAAACAAAACAACCAAATCCATTCCATATTTTCTTCTGTCTTTCCAGATAAACTAATCCTTTTCCAATAAGCAAGTAGCTAGAGTCACTGATAGTTTTCTTAAAAAAAAAAATCTCCAGACAAGATGGCCTCCAGACAAATGGAGGTGTAGGTAGACACACTGTGCCTCCTTGCACAACCAAAAGAAGGACAACAGCAAATTTAAAAACAAAAACAGCAAGAACTGCCAGAAAATTGAACTGTACGGAAGTCTGACAACCATGGAGTTAAAGAAGAAACACTCACCCAGACCTGAAGGAGAGGTGGAGATGGTGCGGATAAACTGGGAGGAACATCTGGGGAGTGAGACAGATTGTGCAACCCAGGGCTCCAGGAGGGGAAACAAAGCCTCAAAACCTCTGACTGAAAACACCTGTGAGGGTTGAGGCAGCAGGAGAAACTCCCAGTCTCACAGGGGTGTTTGTGGGAGAGACTCACAGGGTCCTAGAATGTGCACAAACCCATGTACCAGGGAATCAGCACAAGGAAGGGCACAATTTGCTTGTGGATAGCAGCAGAGGTGGCTGAAAGCTGACAGAGAGTTGAGCAAGTGGCATCGTTCGCTCTGGAACCCCTCCTCCACATCCAGCACCACAACACAGTGACATGGGTTGTCCCACCCTGGTGAACACCTGAGGCTCCACCCCTCATATGTAACAGGCGCCCAGACCAAAAAAAAATAAAAAAATAAAAATGGCCCAAATGAAAGACCAGATCAAAGCTCCAGAAAAAATATAACTAAGTAATAAAGAGATAGCCAACCTATCAGAATCACAGTTCAAAACACTGGTAACCAGGATGCACACAGAATTGGTTTAGTATCATCACAAAATAGAAGAAGAAGTGAAGGCTATGAAAAGTGAAATAAAGGAAAATGTACAGGGAACCAACAGTGATGGGAAGGAAACTAGGACTCAAATCAATGGTGTGGACCAGAAGGAAGAAAGAAACAGTCAACCAAAACAGAATGAAGAAACAATTTTGAAAAATGAGGAGAGGCTTAGGAACCTCTGGGACAACTTTAAACATTCCAACATCTGAATCATAGGGGTACCAGAAGGAGATGAGGAAAAGAAAGAAATGGAAAACTTATTTGAAAAAATAATGAAGGAGAACTTTCCTAATCTCTCAAAGGAAATAGACTTCCAGGAAGCCCAGGAAGCTCAGAGAGTCCCAAAGAAGTTGGATCCAAAGAAGCATAATCCAAGGCACATCATAATTACATTGACCAAGATTAAAGAGAAGGAGGGATCTTAAAAGCAGCAAGAGAAAAGTAGACAGTCACCTACAAAGGAGTTCCCATCAGACTGTCAGCTGATTTCTCCAAAGAAACCTTGCAGGCAAGAAGGGGCTGGAAAGAAGTATTCCAAGTCATGAAAGGCAAGGACCTACATCCAAGATTGCTCTATCCAGCAAAGCTATCATTTAGAATGGAAGGGCAGATAAAGTGCTTCTCAGATGAGGTCAAGTTAAAGGAGTTCATCATCACCAAGCTCTTATTATATGAAATGTTAAAGGGACTTATCTAAGAAAAAGAAGATAAAAAATAGGACAGTAAAAAGATAGCAAACTCATAGATATTAATAACCACACCTGAAACAAAAGCAAACTAAGCAAGCAAGTAGAACAGGAACAGAAACACAGAAATGGAGATCACATGGAGGGTCAGCAACAGGGGAGTGGGAGGAGGAGAGAGGGGGGAAAAGGTACAGGGGATAAGTAGCATGAACAGTAGGTACAAAGTAGACAGGGGGAGGGTAGGAATAGTATAGGAAATGTAGAAGCCACAGAACTTTTATATATGACCCATGGACATGAACTGAAGGGGGGAATGGGGGTGGGAAGGGGCATGCAGGGCGGAGGGAAATAAAGTGGGGAAAATGGGACAACTGTAATAGCATAATCAATAAAATATATTTTTAAAAATCTGTTGAAGTTTTCTGAAGTTTCACTTCTAGGACAATTTCCTGTAATTTTGTTCTTTTCTGAGGCCTGTTTAGGATTTTGCAAGGCAGGCTCAAAAGCAAACAACTGTTTTAAAACACTCGAAGTCCTATCTCGGCCTCTGTGTCATCAGCCAGACACGCGGGCTTCGGACGCGCCCAGCGCAGCCCCAGCAGCCTCCGTTCCCCTTGTCCAGGCACAGCCCCGGGAGGCCAGTCATGGGCCCTGCTGCCCTTGGCCCCCCATCCAGCTCAAAGCGGCACCACTTCCCCTGCGGGAAACTTCAGCCCGGTACTTCGGAAAGGTAGTGAAGGCTGAAAACTGTTTCAATCCACTCGGAATGATGCACCCACATCAGTTTTCTAAGGACGTCCAGACGTTCGGACCTCCGCAGGCCCATTAACTGAACATTCGCTCGTGTGATCCCATGAGTCGAGTAAGCCACAGGTGACATCCCCAAATGGCTTGCTGGTCTCTAGAAGGACCGTGGGGGATGCTCAGGGGACAGCTTGAACCTGTGGGGTGGACAACTCTGAGACCCTCACAGCGTGGGCCTTGCTGCCCGGGTCATTACGGAGCCAACACCTAAGTGGGGAGCAGCCCATGGGGAGCATGCTGTCCAACGTTGAAGGGTACAGCCGTTCAAGGTGACAAGCTTTCAGCTGCGCATCTGGGCTCACGAAGGTGCGCCCCGGCCCGGAAACGAGAGACTGAACCTCTCTCCTGAGCGAGCTCAGTCAGCGAGTCTACAGAACCGAAGGTTAAATCAGCCCCTTGCAACACGTCCCGCTGGGCGTGCGCTTGGTGTTGATATCTTTTCCAAAACCCTGCGTCCTCGGACGCCTGGTATTTATTGCGTCCTGTTAGATCCCTTCTCGGAGTCCCCTGCCTGTCGTAACGCCCATGGCACGCTCGTGTGTCAGAATGAGTCATAATTGTTTTAGCCGATCCCTCTGCAAACGGGAGTCTGGACGCACTGGGCTTGCTTGCGAACACATAAAAAATGTTTCTTACCCAGTGTTATTGCTAAATGTACAAGTGAAGCACATCACCAACCACTGTGCAGAGTAAGTCCAACCTCACAAAATATCTATGTTTACTTGCTCACTGAAATAGAATAAGACGCTGGCTTGCTATTGGTGTTCCCTGCACTTGGTACGGTTGGAAGTGACGCCTGTTTCGGTTCTTGTGCGTTCCTTGCTTTACCAGCTTTCTGCATCTTGAGGCTCTGAATGTAATGTAGACATAAAGCAATTTTCAAAAAAAAAAAAAAAGTAGAACCCTCACTATCATACAAATATAAAACGAGCAAGTTAAGAATGCGGGTGCAGGGCGGAGCGCAGAGGGAGCCCTGCATCCCCCGGGGCCTGTGTGGGGTGGGACACGGTCGCTCACCCTGACCCGGGCCCAAGGGTAGCCGGCCTCCGCCGACTTCACAAGCAGCACGAGGACAAACCGTTTTTGGAAAGCCTTTTTAGGTTGGAAAGGGTTTGTTTGAAGGAAAAAGAAAAACAGACCGTCGCTTTTTAAAAGCTCGCTGCCTTCAAACGCCGTGTTGCTGCCCGAGAGAGGTGGGGTCTATTACTCATTTTTACTCCTTTTGAAGACAAGCCACGGGTAGACAGAGATGTTAAGAAGCGGCCACTCTTTTAGGCATCCCGCTCTTTGTCACACGGCCAACCCCCACCCCGGTTCTGCTAACGAGGACTGGATTCCACACCCAGAAAAGGCTGCCTTCCTGCAAACTGCCCCCCACCCCGCCCTGCCGCCCCTTGGGACCCAATTACTGCTGGGTGGGAGCAGCTCTCTCGGGGGGCTGTCCTTACCCTGTTTGTAAACTCGGCTCTGCGCGGGTCCCTGGGGCACGCTGTCGCTCCCAGTGAACAGCTTCTGGGGTGCGGAGTCACGGCTCTGCCACCCACTCAGGGGCCCGGGGCTCAGCACCAACACTTCCTCCCCTAGCCTGTCCCCCCGCACCCACCCAGACACCCTGCAGAGGGGACGATCAGATGGAACGAAACCTCCTCCATCTTCCCTCCCAAAATCCTGCTCTTCTCTGTTGCTGACGACTGTCCCTGTCAACCCCCCATGGCCCTCCCTCCCCCCAGGGCCCCACCCCTCAGGGCCTCAGTGGACCCTCCCGAGTTTCCATTCCCAGCAGTAACGAAAACGCAAGCAGGAAGAAAGAGCTGCCGCACTTGGCCGAGGCTCCCCAGCAGATCAGGTGACTCCAGAAACATCTGTCAGGAGCCAGGTGGGCTTGGTGAGATTTCTTCAACGGCCCACGATGCCTTTCCTACCCTGAGCTGCATCCGAGCCCACCCCGAGTGGGGGCACACAGAAGGGAAGGAGAGGGAAAGAGGAAGGCAAGCGGAAATGGGACATCCCCGCTCACGGTGACCCGCGCGCTGCTTGCCCACGCGCAAACTCACGCACCTGGCTTTCTCCTGAGCAGGGGCTGTTCTACGGCCCAGGGTGGGGGGCAAATTTCCATCAGCCCAAGAGCGGGTCGATGCGAATCTTTTAACTGAATCGTAAAGATACCTGCCGAAATTCAAGGTTCTATCACTACGTCACTATGGCTCCTGCGTGGTGCTGCAATGAAGTTTTGTCATCTCAGGGAGCGTACAACGTGTGGGTGTGCTTTTCCTGGAAGTGACACAACAGACACAGGTGTGGCTTCCCAGGAGGAGAGGCGGCTCCCGGCGGGAGCGCCCTGGTGACCCGGGGGACTCTCTCCTCTGACGGTTCCAACCACCTCCTTCCTTCATTGAGCTGTAACTAGCCTATCACATTGCACCGATTTCAGGAGTACAATGGACCGATTCAATGTTGGAATGTAAAAATCACTCCTTTGGAAACATTTCTCACGTAGGAAAATTACTTGCATCTAACGCCGGACTCAGGTGGGCCGCAGAAGTCTCTTCCTGGTGCAAGTTGCGTTAGACACGTGATCATCTGACTTGCCAGGGTCAGATGGGCTAATTATTCGCTTTGCAATTATGAAATACAATTGGTTTTTTAAGCGCACACTTTCATAAGCGGTGAAGGCACCTGGTGATAGCACTATCCTAATTGGAGACGTCCAGAAGAATTCGGCGTATGAACATGCATGCTGAGTGTGCAAGAACCACTCTGAAATAATAAGCCAAGTGCAGTCGGGATGTGCTGACTTACCAATGAGAGCCTCTCCCTGTTTGTCTGTGGGAGCGTTGGTTAGGGCCTTGTCTTTGGAGGTCGGGGGTCACAGTTCATCAGATCAGGAGGCCCTGAACCTGTGCCGGAGGTGGACCTCGGGAGTCCAAGGCCGGAGTGAAATCCGACATGCTCTTGTGATAGAAGCATGTTTTGCACGTGGGTAGCCCACTGCTGTCACGGGTTACAGTTTCCCGCAGTCGCAGGACACACCCACTTCTAGGTCAAGGTCTCCCTCCAAGGCTCCATCAGCCTGTGGCACTGAACAGGTGCCGTTCACGCCTGTGTCCACATGCCGAGGTGAGGCCCGGTCCTCACCCAGCAGGAGCCCGCGTCTGAAGCCCCATGGAATGCGAGTGTCCCGCCCTCCGACTGCTTCGCGTTCACGGTCCCTGTGTGTACTTCACGTCTCTGAAACCCCGGCTTCTACGACTTCCAATCAGCCCTCACTTCCTCTCCTGTGGAATCTAAGCCCAGGGGTCCCTGGTTTAACCACTTTTTGCTGGTCAGCACTAACCCCTTGTTCCTTCCCCTTCCGTGGCATCTTCCGGAAAAACAGGCAGACAGACACAACCCAACTTTGGCTGGATCCGACCCACTACTCCCTCTGTCCCAATACCAGGGCTGCTGAGGTCGAGAAGAAATCTAACATTACGACAGGACTCACTCCAGGTGCAGCTTCTCCGATCTCAGCTGCGTCCTCCATGTTGCCTGACAGTTGCATTTTGGGTCCAGAGACAGGTACCTGTTCTCAGGGTGGACGGAGTTCCATAAAAAACAGCTCCCCAAACCCTTGTCTGAGGCCTCAGAAGGAAGCAATGATACGGCAACTTGGGAAAATCAACTTTGCCCAAAAATCAGTTTGGAGAAATCCACCATGTTTCCCCCCCAAATTAGTCCTCAATCAATGAATGTGGTTGACTATCTTAGATATACATTTATAAGGACCTTCTCATTTAGCGCAACCACTCAGTGAGTCTCTGCATCTCTGAATAAATCGGCACATACTGAGCACCTTCCGGCTGCTGGGTGCAACGCCAGGCCTTGAGCAAGATGAAACATGGGAAAACTCACAGCCGTGGCCTTCAGATGCTCCTAACTCACGTGGGTGGGTGAAAGCAACTCCTCAAATGGTTGGAAACAGGCACGGGAAGACTCTGTTGAACTGACAGTCACCGAGGTAGGGGCCCCCAAACGGGAGAGATCGGTGTTGCGGGGAAAGCCTGCGTGGGGACAGGAGCTGGTTCTGCAGGACGCCACCGAGTGGATGAGCAGGCAGGTGGGAGAGCGTGCACCGTGACCCTCCTGCCCTCCGGACTTTCGCTGTGCTCCCCACAGTGGTTTCCTAGCAGATACAACAGGTGCCCCCAGCAAGACGGGAACCCAACTGCCATTGGGTCCCCAGTCCCAGTCAGTCTCCTGTGAAATGCCTCCAGGATTCACATGAAGCTCCGTGTAGGACACTCGGACCCTAGGTTGTCTGAGGGTCCCTCAGGGGCTGGACAAGCCATTCGAGGGGAGCACAAGTCTTCGGGTCTCCAGTGACTAACCTATGCCCTTGGGTTCTGAGGCCCCTCAGATCCAACCACCAGGATTCACCCGCCCCTGGGATCTCACCACCTGTGTGCTCAGCAGAATACAGGGCAGAACTTGGGAGCTCCCAGCCCCTCCCGCCCCCGCCCCTCAGAGAGGTGAAGGCGCTCGGTCAGCCCCCAGGGACAGCAGCCAAGCAGCTTCTGGGCGGTTTCGGCAGCCGAGTGGACGGCCTCGTCTTTGATTTGGGAGTTACTCTATCTGCCATATTAGGGTAGGTTCCATTAACGTGGGTTTATTTTAAAAGAAGTCTCTTATTCTAACACGTATCTATGTGTAAAATAAAAAATCCCAATGTGTGCCCAAGTGTCACCTTTGGTCACAGGGGCAAAAGTGACTCATTCCCAATTCTTAAAATATTGGAGGCAGCTCTTCTCCTGCTGACTCCACACCATCTTGTCACCTTTAGTACATTGATTACAATGCCATGGTATTGATTACAATGCCGTGGTATTGATTACAATGCCATGGTATTGATCGCTCTGGTCGCTTTGTTTTTTGGAATGCAATCCACTCAACGTAAGGAGTTCACTCTCATCAAAACACGTTCTTGCAGAAAACAAAAAAAGTTGCATGTCCGCGATAGTTTCTAATAATATGGTCCCAGTCTGCTTTCACTGTTGTTGTCTGTCTGTTTGCTTGCTTAACATCTTGCATTTTTAAGAGTTTTAATAAAAGTAAGAGGGATGGGGACGAGATTGCCGATTATTAAGTCTACAGGACAAGTGCGATTGGAAATGCCACGTTTAGAAAAGAGCCGGGCCGACGTCTGACAGCTGCGCTCAGTCCCCGGCGAGGCCCGTGGGTCTCCGTGAGGACTCCGGCCCACGGGGTGGGGTCCTGCGTGCACCCCGCCCTGAGTGTCCCCAGGATTCATAGCGCTGAACCACAATGACGTCATTGAATGGGGTTCCGAACATTTAGCAACTGAAACAACACAATAGGGACACAGGACCAGAGAGGTCAATGATCCTTATTTCTAAAAATCTGTAAATAGGTTACTTTAACAGCTCAAAGGGGTAGTTGACTGCTGGTATGGAAACCTAACTACATGGCCACATGCTCTGCCTGTAGAGTAGTCATCTATTAGTGAACGTGCGTGTCCCTGGATATGCGCGGGTGTGTGCATGTGGGTGTGCCTGTCAGTAGGCATCTATTAGTGAACGTGTACATCCCTGGATGTGCACGGGTGTGTACAGAGGTGTGGAAGAATGTCTGGGTGTCCAGGACAGTTTGCCCATGGTGGTGGCAGAGTCTTACACGGGACAGTTTCTACTTTTCTTTGTACTGCCGATTTTAATTTTTAACTGCCAGAATTTTAGCTGCTGGTATTAATGCTATTTCAACAGGATTAAAAACAAGGGTCATTAACACAATCCTCACACACGGGCTCTCATCAGCCCCGAAGCTCCAGATTTTGGGCAGAGCCCCTCCCTCCCTTTGAGAATCACTTTTGTCACATCCTGTAGGCGCCCTTCTGGATGTGAGGAGCAGGAGGGTGCAGCTGCGGCTCGCACAGCTCAGACCTGGGCTTGATCAACAGCAGCACCTAGTAGGTTTATTCACTGCAATACATGATGTGTGTCTCTGAGTGCTTGGCACGAACAAAAACATGTCGACCGATGTGGCTAAGAGGTGGGGCTCCGTTGCACCCACTGGGTCGCTGGGTGACTACGTGGCATTCCGGGCACGCACTCCCACGGGTCCTGAGTGGCCAGTTGGCGGCAACCACGGAGGAGCAGTGGTCAGTGAAAGGATGGAACTAAGGAACTACGGGGGAAACGAGACCAGGCCGTTCTGAGTTGAGACACAGGGAATCACTCCCTATTTATCATACGGCAGATCAGGGCCATGAAAATAGAGACTGGGAAAAACAAGAAAAAGAAGGTCTGTGTGACCCTTCAGTGACCCCTAATTAGGTGGAGTCCCGGGTTCTGCTCTGCGGAGGAGACAGGACGGGGCAGACCCCTGGCCTCGCTGTCCCCGAGAGCTCACTCCCACGGGCCAGCACTGCAGCTGGAGGGGAGACTGTGCCCCCAGTTTTCACCCCATCAGGAGCTGCCACTTTCTGACCTGCCCACAGACACCGTAGGACTCAGCAGCCTGGATCCCCATTTCTAGAGCAGTTCAAGAACAAACAAGCGATTGAATAAGTTAATTACATCCTAGTAAATAGGACAGCCTTTATTGGTACAACGAAACGTAAAATTTCTGACTCTGGTTCCCCAACGGCAGTGATGTGGCACCGTGACAGAGAGGTGACGACAAAGTCCCACTCTGAGTGGAAGGAAAGTATTCCCGCAGGTGGACAGTTTCCTCTTCCGCGGACGTAACGTTCGCCCTGAGGTATTTAAACCGGTTCCATCTTTCTTCACCGCAACTAGTGAGTATCTCTTTTTTATCTGTGGCCCACTGTGGAATTAGTCCGCATGTAATTAGAAGAATCCCTAAAGAGGGGCGTGAAGAAGAAGTCACTGGAAAAAAGAAAACCGTCGGAAAGAAACTCAGAGTGGACTGTCACAAGCGCCACTGCTCTCCCCGGGGCAGGCTCCTGTTGGTTGCGGTCTCCCGGGCGGGGGCCGGGCGCTGCGAACGTCACGTGTCTACCTGACCCCAAGTGAGATGTGCGGACACACGAACGGAAGAGGGAGGCCCGCCCCTGTGCGTGGAGGAGTCACTTCGGGGTCCTAACACCCCCAACAAACACGCTCAATAATCTTTTTGTTCTTGAGCCGTCCACACTCGGTCTGATCAGCCCCACATCAGGTGAGGGTCTTTAAACTCCCCTGTTTCACGATTCTTCTTGCACAGCACTCTCCTCGCGGCCTTGCAGGACAAAAGTGAGAATTAAGAAATTCCAAAAGGCCCATGGTGCTAAATAATAATTAATGAGTTTCTTACTGCTAAAAAGAAATGTACAATTTACATTGAGTTCCGTTTTGATAGCCAGAGTATAGTGAGTAGAAGATTATGTAAGTAGCTGGGGGAGCTTCTCATTTGGAAAACAGAATACAAGTGTTATAGTTGTTGTTTTTTTAGGTCTGTAGGTAGACACAAGCAGGCAGCATGCACGGGACTGAAAATCACCCTTTAGAAAACAGCGTGGCCAGTGAGAAAAGCATAAAGAAGGTAACGAATTACTTTTAAAGATACGCTTCAGGAAAAGAGGGGCATCACCTTGGGTCCTTTTTCAAACAAGCATAAACAATAAAGTATATGTTTTTGCACATGCATTCAAAAGTCATGTTTTCCAGTATTTAATGAGATCGTACCAAAGGACAACGCTTGGAGACCGCTTCAACTGCTTGTACAAGACGTTAGCGTATTGGTTGAAAATTACAGTTAGAACAATTTATCAAACAAATTCCCAAGAACATTAAGACCCGTGCAAGAAAGAAATTAATATCACGCATCTCAGGATCAGTTAAGAGGTGCATAGATCAGAGATTTGTTCTGGTGCCTTGAAGGTCTGTCTCTGACTTTCAACCAAGATGAGAGTATGAACCGCACAGTAAGTCGGAAGCGCGAGCTGCTAATTTCCAAGGGTTCCACCGTCAGGTTAGAAATGCTGCACATTCTAATGAGACACCCCCCCTCCCCCCACCACCATGTCTGCCCTGCATCTGCAGACCATAGGCAAAAAGATACGGGCGTGGCCGAAGGTGTTCTGTGTCTGGCCGGCAAGCCACGTCTCCTTTATTCTGTCATTTCCCAAAGACAACCATACTCCCTTTAAATCCTTCTGGCGCGAACAGGAAGAGGCCATGTGTTTCAACAGAGAGCAAGCGAGTGTTCGGCTGTGTCCACAGCGGCCATGCCTTTGACTGCTTTCTGCCGTTTACCGACAAAACGTGCAACTGAGCATCGTCCAGACATCTTGACGTTCGTCGGGTCCTAACAACGGCCTTAACTCCTTATTGTCCTTTGCATGTCACTGTAGACAGAGGACCCTGAAGAGGGACCCCGTAAACCTCCCAGAAAAAAAGGGGGAGCAGATGGCCATAACAGCCAGATGGGTGTGCATTTTACGGGAGATTATTCTAAAGGTGAAAAGGAGGAAAAGCTCCCTGGCAACAGGAGCACCGGTGAGGGATTGTGAGTGGAGTCCCGTACGGATTGGGGGTGACACTGGCTTCTAAGTCAACGTGACTTTCTTCCCTCTGCCCATCAGGCCGTTTAACATCCTCCTTCTCATGTAACTGATGTTAGTGACCCTGGGAGCACGAGGGAGCCGTGCATTCCCGGGCTGTGGCGTGACCCTGACTGGCCCTCAACGCCTCGTCCAAGACGGCGGGGCCGCCGTCTCCGGGACTCCACTCAGGAAGATGGCAATGGGAACTGGCTGCTTCATGGAGACAGGGCTTCCTGTCAGGGCCACGGATGCTCTGGAACCAGACGCTGGTGACTGTCACAAAGCAGTGGGAGCATAGTAAGTATCACTGAGGGTGAATTTTACGTGAGTTGCACTTCACCACAAAAAAACGTAGTAGAGAAGAGCAAGCACGGACTATTGCAATTCAGCCGCAAGACAAAACAAAGCGTAACAAAACCTGCAGAGGGAAAGCAGGTGGGAGACGCGAAGGGAGAGGGACGAGACAGGTCGCGGGCTGATAATTGCTGAAGACGGGCAAGAGGTGCGCACACACGGAAACTCGACTCTTTGCTCTATATGAATATATATGTCTATGGTCAAAAACATGGATACAAATACCCAGAAACTCTAAAAATTGTATGGAGCCGTCAGCGAATTTTGTGGATTCTTGGTGGAGTAATAAATAACCAAGAGCTCCACAGAGTACGACTGCAACATACTTTCGTGAGTGTTCGATGCGCTGTTTCTCTCCAAGGATGTGGTGTTATCTGACCTTGCCCCAGAATTAAGTGACAAAGTCCATGGTGGTTGGAACTGTTGCAAGTGAAGTTTAGCTTTGGAAGTCGGAGCGTCCGCACAGCTGCCTTAACATTCCGCAGGGCCCATCTCAGTGCCTCCTACAGGGCACCCTTGACGGCCGCGGTCCTCGGAGCCGAGGGGCGCTCCGCCCTCACGCGGCCAGGGTGGCCGGGAGTGACCGAGTGTCGCTGACTTTGGGGAATGCGAGTGGCTGGTGAGGGAGCCAATGGCAACTGCTTTAAGTGCTTCGAACCAGCCAATTGATTCAAACGAACAAATAAACAACCCAAATCCGTAGTTTGAACAACTGACAAACCAGTCAACTCAGAATAAGTTGTAGAACTAAGTGTTTTTTGAGAGCAAACCAACTTGGATGGGTGGGATTAACCAGCTGCTTAGCTCTTGGGTAGACAGGACCTGTGAATGCAATTTATCATTTAGATTTTAAAGCTGATCGACTCCTCTAACGTGGGGTTAAAAAACGTGAATCTTCAATCAACGGCTCCTCACGTTTAAAATACGTGTTTCTGCATTCGGTCACGCGCCTGGCTCAAAGATTAGAGTTTGTTACCGTGGCTGCCTGCGCCACCCACTCATCCTCTGCAGTCGGGTGTCCGGCTGCACAGCGCTACTGTGCCCCCGCGTGTGACACCTCGTGGCAGGCCAGACCCCGACCGGCGTGCGGTCGGAGCTGGTGCGGCTGGGCTCGGGCTCACCCTTGCTCCTCGCCGCCGCTCAGCCCCTCCCTGAAGCCCGGCTGGTCTCCCGCAGACCGCTGCAGAAACGGCGCCTCCTTCTGGCTTCTGCCGCTGCCTTCCATCTCCGCAGAACCTCTCTCAGCATCTCCTGGGCAGCGACTGGGCCAGACTCACTGCCCCCCTCTCGTCTCTCTCAGGGTTTGTGTGGCCTCCAGGGTGACCTGGGATTCCCTCCGGCCATTCGAGACCCAAATCCCCTCTTTAAGGAAACCAGAGCACTAATTTCTCCGTGCCGTTGATGACCAACACACAGCAGAGTGGACAGCACACACGCACAATTCTATCGGTCCAGCTCCAGGCTCTTAGGAAAGCAGGACACACAGGTTCACTTGAGAGGTGAGGGCACGTGCGCAGGATGGGGCCCCACGGACCTGTCTGCAATGCCCCCACCGGGGTCCCTTGGCCAAGGTGGGCACCGCTCGCCACACACCAGCCTCATCATGGCGAGGGCCGCACTGGGTTGAATTGTCAGTTCCACCTCCGTTTGGCACTGGGTACAAGACACCTGCCTCTGAAGGCTTTTCCAGAAGGCTCCTTCCCCTGGACACCGGGGAAGAAACCGTGGCTCACTCCCACCAGGTTAGAAA
The DNA here is from genome assembly GCA_004027475.1 of Anoura caudifer. Taxonomy (NCBI): domain Eukaryota; kingdom Metazoa; phylum Chordata; class Mammalia; order Chiroptera; family Phyllostomidae; genus Anoura; species Anoura caudifer. The sequence continues at coordinate 43,036 of PVKU01007729.1, read as the reverse complement.
ACAAGGCAGCTGGTGCGAGGCGGCCCCGCTGGCTGTGACCCCAAGTGAAGGAATCATGGCTTTGCGTGTGCCTTCCCTCCCGGAGCAGCCTGCACGTGTCCACACGCACACGTACGTGAAGACGGTGTCGAGTGTTAACACAGGCCCGGTGAATACTAAAAATAACCCCCCCCCCATATTTCATGGTGGTACAGTTTCCTGTCTTGAAGAAAGATGGAAACTTTTACTTGGAAGATATATAGTTAGAATTTCCTGTAATGCTGAATTAGCTGCAGTCAAAATGAACTATTTTGCACGGCCATTATTAGTCATTTACCAAAAATACTTTGTTCTGGGTTGAATCTTTTCTTAGTACTTTTAACTTTCCTAAGCACTTTCTCATCAAACATCTCCTCCGGCCTCCCCGTGGCCCCAGGGGCAGGGCAAACCCCGCTGCCACCCACCAACTGCCAGGAGAGCGGCGAGGGGCAAAAACCCCACCTCCCTCCTCTTAGTTCCACGCATTTTGGGGGGAAACAAAGCAAAAAAAATAATAATAATAAAACGCCATTTCATCACATGGCTAAGCAGATAACTAAGAAGGATTTTTTTTTTAAGTGGTGGAGGCCAGCGGGGTGCATTCATGAGGACGCCGAGTGCCCAGACGACTCTGAAAACCCCTCCGCAAGAAGTTACGTTAATAATCCCATAAAAGGCCCCTTTAACGCCAGACCTTGACAATAGACGTGTCCACCAGGAGGCTTCCTGACATTTCTGCTGCACGATTATGATGTCAATGCAAATTTCCAACCAGCTCCCTCCAACGGTAATTTCCAGGCAGCTTCATTACGTTAAGAAAGAAAACAGTCAACACAACATCGCGTTAATTCGAGGGTTTGACAGAAAGCCGTAAAACCAAGGCATGTGCCAAACCAAGTCCACCTTGAGCTCGGCTTCCCTTAGAGTGGATGGTACCACCCAAGTTCACGGCCCTGAACTTCGAGACCAGTAGGGGATGCAGCATGGAGCCGAGAACTGGGGCGCAGCTGGCTGGATCAACCCCGGGCTGTCCAGGAGCCTCCCCGCGGCTGCCTGGACGCGGCTGACCCTCTGTGTTGCCAGAGCTGGCCCCCGCCCTGACAGGCAGCCCCAACGCCGCCCTGCCCCTGAGGCCCAGGCGACGGGCGCTGGCAGGCACTCATTCCCCTTGTCCGCCGGTGTTGGTTTGCAGCCCTGCATGTTGATGGGGCTTTTAAGTCCTCTCTTCTCCTGTTTACCATATGTCAGATTCTACATGAACGGGTAGAAGCAGGCGAAGGCCCTATCGCTCTCCTCTCCTAAAATAGACTTTCCTCCCTCCTACACTTCATCAAGCCCCTAAGTACTAATTACTGAAATCTGGGAGCTCATCTGACCGAGCGGCACCCGATGCCCATCGTTCAAGACCCCGGTTCAATCACCCACACGGCCGTGGGCGCCCAGGGAGGAGGAACAAGTCCCTGCCCGTGCGTCCCACTGCGTGGACCCAGCCTGGGACGGTGTGAAGCCGGCTCCCCCCAGAATAGGAGGTGCTGCTGCTAAAGCCGGCGTGCACCCCCTCACCAGGAGGGGGCCGGCCCCCGGGCCCGCAGCAGGCGGCCGCAGCAGAGCTGCCGCAGAGCTTGGCGCTCCGCACTCCGGGGAGCGCTTCCCTGCTTGATGCCGGTAGCAGATTAAAGGATTAAAGCCGCTCTAATTTTCCACCCAAGCCAAATCGGCGCATAAGCAAGCTGTTAGCTTGTCTCAGACGGCGCGGGACACCAGGCCACGCTCTGCTGTGCTCCGCCAGTCAGCACGTCGCAAGCATTTGCAAGTGAAATCACATCCCCCATCCCAGGGTGGGGGGGCCGGGAAGACACAGGTCTGAGACAGCTCTCCCGCCCCCGCCGCAGCGGCCAGGCCATCAGGGCACATTCTGCCCGGATGCCGTAAAAACGCTCGTCATGAACAGTGAATTGAAGATGCTGTTCGCTGAGAGGGGGAGAGGAAGGGGCCATGGGGGCAGGTCCTCTGCCTCCCTTCGGAGTCAGCAAAGGCCTGTCATGCTGGGGTCCACACAGGGGACCGTCCCCATGGACAAAGGAGGAGAGGAGAGACACGGTGCAGCTGGGTTGTCACCAGCCGGAGAAGACAGAAGGTTGTGTTCCGTGACAAAGCCCAAGGTCATGACACCTGCTTGCCGGGGATTCAAGGAAGGGCACCCACTGAACTGATCTCCCAACCCCTCACCCCAACGAGGTGCACCAAGGACGTGTGGGGGGAGTCGCGGATCATGTGGGAACGGGGTGGGGGGAAGTGTCCGTTGCTACAAAAACTTGGCGGGGGGGGGGGGGGGACGCAGCAGCAGATTTGGAGGAAAAGGTAGGAACCAACCCGAGAGAACGAAGAAAGCAGAAGGAAGCTCAGGACAGAAGAAACACCAGGGACGTGCGTGCCTGCAGCTCATGGCGCCGGGCTGATGACGTGAGGAGGAGAGAGAAATGATTATGTGCCTTTTGGAACCAGGTTTTATCATCCCTGTGTTAAAAATTTATAATCAAAGCCCAGGTGCACATGGCCTTCTGCCGAGCGGGGCTGAGAACAAGATACACAGACCCTCTGTATTCCTTGTAAGAGTTCCTATAAAAACAGGTGGAAAGAGAAAAACCAAAAATACTGTTCACGGAAAAAGGCCATCTTGTCCGGGGTTACTGAGCCCCTCGTGGCGAGATTTTCCATGCACGTAGGTAGGTAATGTGAGCTCCTGAGCAAAATGTGCGCATATTTCTAAAAGAAAGACTACAAAAGACTTCGCACCAGAATAATCAAGTGCAACATTACTCTGTCCATGAAAGAAGCGAGTGTGGATCTTGTTACCGACAGAATTGTGCCAACCCTGTGTCTGCACCCTGACGCCTGGCTCCGGTCCCGGACCTTATTTGGGGACACAGGGTCTTTGCAAATGTCCCTAAATGAAGATGAGGTCGTGCTGGTCGAGATGCGGTCTAACCCAGTGACTGGTGGTCTTACTCAAAGAGGAAGACTTGGACACACAGACGCAGATGGACAATAGCCAGTAGTGGTGGAGACAGAGACTGACAGTAGCAGTAACGCAGCAGCTGCGAGCTGGGGACGCTGCAGGCCGCCACGGAAAGCGAACCAGGCGGGAAGGCCCCGCCCCCGGAGCCTTGGGAGGGAGCCGGCCCCGCCCACAACTCCAGGCTGGACTTTCAGTCCCCAGAGCTGTGAGGGGACACACTCCTGTTGTCTAAGCCACTGCACTTGTGCAAACGTGCTGAGTGGGTCACAGGAAACTGCCGCGCCACCGGGGGTGCCGGGATTTGATGGTCGGCTCCGCAGGTTTACCTCCACGTGTGCGAAGCCCTTCCATTGCGTGTGCGTGTGATTTCAGAGGCCCTCTGAGTGCTTCAAACGCCGCACTCCTGTGCGGGGCACGCCAGGTGGGCCTGCTCCCGGGCCAGGCTCCTCGGTGACCTCTTCCTCTCCCGAGCGCCCTTTCCCACCACTCTGTCCCCCTGGAGGTGAGAGGTGGCCCAGAGCCACCACCCCGCCGGCCACCCTCCTCCCTCCACTCAGGCTGCAGCTCAGGCCTGTTCTCATTCGCCTTCCCGATCGCGTCCGACTGAGAAGCCCAGGGGAATCGAACCTGCAGCCCAGGCACGAGCCCCGACTGGGCATTGAACCCAACGCCTTTCAGTTCACCGGATGGTGCTCCAACCCACGGAGCCACACCGGTCAGTACCATACTTTTGATTTTTAATGGTTCTCTAATCCTCAGGTATTTTCTAATTTATGAGTTTTACAATTCCTCCATTGTGGTTATATTTTTGATCAGGAAATACAGACTGTGTAAAAACTGTGGTGGTGTTTATTCTCCCGACATCCCATCACACGGGGTGGGGGGGTGGCAGTGCGAGGGATCTCGGCCATCCCTTGGTCTCCCCACCTGCCCGAACCCCAGGACCGTGGGGCAGGCGGGGCCCGGCGCAGGGCTCAGCCCCTGGGACACTCCCGCGCTCGGTCCACGTGGGCGGCACGTCTGCTGAGTCTGCAGCTGCGGCCGAGCCTGGGACCCAGCTGCTGTCGGGACCGAGCTTCAGGCTGGGCCCCGCCCCAAAGCCACCAGGGCATCTGCCCCTCAAATCTGGTCACAGGCCAGGCCGCCCTGGAGTGGGTGGCACCGGCCACTGAGGTGCAGCTCCCTTCCAAATCTCAGGAAACGCCTCCGTCTTCCCTCATGCCACCCTGCAAGCCCCTCTGTGGCCCCTCCTCAGTTCAAGTTCAGGTTTTTCACAGAAGACAGGAAGCGGAGCTGTCTTCCAGCACCAGGGGTCTTTTTCCCCCACAGAAGCCCTGGAACCAGGGACTAAACAGGCGGCTGGAGGTGGGGGCTTGGAAAAAGCCAAATACGGGGTCAAACAAACACAAATAAAAAAACCTCAATCGAGAATCCGCCACATTTTCATAATTATTTTTTAAATGTCTGTTCTTTGAGTCCCATGAAGAGGAAATAAACGGTGAGCGTGGAGGACTCCGAGCCTGAGGGCTGGGAAGGAGTGCGGCCGGGTCCACCCTGAGCCTCTGGACGGCAGGACCCGGCAGGACCCGGCTCCCGTCCGAGCTCAAGTCCATTTCTCCCACCTCAGCGTGGCGACCACGGGCTCCTCCAACCTGACAAGATTCAACCAGCTGGCAACTTACAGTTTTTAGCTAAAGATGCTATTTTCTTGGAGAGAATAATAAACCATTATTTTGATCCTTTTTTGTCTCACGTTTCATTAGCATTTTCTGATTTTGATGAGGAGAAGGGTACACCTCCAAGTTTATAAACTCCTCTGGCATGTGCACTGGGGCCCTCGAACCTTCACAGTTCACACTCCGTAATGAGCTTTGAAGGACTTGAACTTGGGAACGCGCTTTGCTCCATACGATTGAGGCTGCCAGGATATGCAGGGCACAACAGGAAAAAAAAAAAAACTGATGGTTTGGGATTCTTGTGGGCAACAGAAAAACCCTAATTGCCACATTCTATTTCTGTTCGGACTGGAAGTTGGAAGGCTGTCTGCGTACACAGGGACGTGAGAGGAACCGGGGAGAGGACTCGCCTGCGCACGCACATCCACCTGCCATTTCAGAGTCTGTGCGAAAGGGAAAACTGCGCGTAGCGAGAGCTCGGAGAGACGGGGAGTGGGGAGGGGGCGCGTGCGGTAAGACTGCTGAGAAATGTGCTGAGAACCCATTTGGCATCTCCGACGCTCTCTTCCAACTCGCCTGGGCACTCAGGGGGCCATGCGGCCCGAATGTCCCCTCCGTGGCGTCGCGAGCTGCGCCCCCCGGGGGAGGGTGGGCGTCAGGTTCTCTCCCCGCATCGTGGGCTGTTCCAACTGTGTGTCCCGGTCTCCATCCAGCCTTGATGAAGACGCCGAGAAGCCCTCTGTTCCCCCGAGTCACTCACGTGAAAGACAAAGGCCCCCAGAGCGTCACCCAGGTGCCCGCCGCCCCGGGCTTGTGTCGCACCATCGGACCCGGGCCACATGGAGACCTGGTTCGGCTGCGGCCCGTGCACACGCAGCTGCGTGCACGGAGCATTTACACTGGGTTTGCCTTGGCCAGAATTGCTCTGGAAGACAAAAGGGAGGTTTTAAATTAGTTCAACCTGGGTTGCATTAGGCCGTAATAAAGGAACTGCCTCGTGGATTAAACTGCGGTTTGGCCAACGTTCTCAACACACACAGAGAAAATAAAAAACCTCCGTTTCTAAAAGGAAAGTCGTTTCAGAAGGTGGTAATCCTCAGTAAGGAGGACAATGCGCTCGCCTGTTGCTTTTTGAAATAAATTCCAATGGTACTTCAATTTGAAAATGGCCCTCAAATATGCGCCGTGGGCCGCCTCTTTCCTGGGGGGTCGGCGAGGCCTCGGGGCCCCCTCCTCCACGGGTTACCCGGTGGTTCTCTGGTCCAGAAGGATGAGCCCCCGGGGAAATGCGTTCCGTGCAAACTAGGAAACTGTGTCAGTGAGTTACTTTGGAAGAATGTAATTAAATTACATAAACAGATGTCTAAATTAGTGACGAAAGTGCTGACGTGAAGCAGCTAGGATGCAACCATCCATCTCAGATGCCCCTGCCTCCTCGGCCCCCGCCAGTCTGCTGCCCAGTCTGTGTGACGGGGTCTCCCTCACCTGGACTCCAGCCTTGGTAACCGCCTCATTTGCGTAGGGTGCTCACCGCGCTAGGTCATTCGACCCCTAGGAAAACCATCGGCAAGACAGGCGTCACCCCATTTTTATACGTAAAGAAATGCATGCCCAACTAAACCACCCAAGGCCCCCCAGCCGGTTAGAAAGGTGAGCCTGGGAGACCCACTGTCTTATTCTTGAAAGTCGGAAACCCTCCGCCATATCCCCACATGGCCGAACCCTAACCCCGCACGGAGCGGAACTCACTATACCTCTCCCGGAGGCCGCCGACTCCTCTCGCCCCTCTGCGCCCTGGACTCACGCCCACGCTCAAGTGAGGCGGGTGTCATGAACAGCGCCTGGATGTAGAATGAGCTGGAAACTGTCTTCCTCCCAGAGTCTTGGGTGAATTTATTTTCAGGCGACTGGATGGCATGAAACAGCAGTGAGCTCCCCAGGGATCAGAGAACCCGAGTGATGAACTTGACTATGGGAAACGGCCGAGGAATGCAGGGGCTATGCCTTCAGTTTCCCGTGGAGGAAAGAACAATAGCAGTGTAGACTGTGGAGTGAAATCACATTGATTCTCCCAATCAGGATGCCTCCAAAAGGGAGTAGGGGAACTCAGTACAGACGTCAACTAACAATGGGGAGAAAGGGAAACTCCTAAAGTGATCGTTAATAAAATATCAATGATAATACCCTTTAAGCCTCTGACCACACAAAGGAGCAGAGGCTTGTTATGTAGAGAACAATAATAAAAAGGTTTATCCGTGGGTCACTGTTACACACTCAGCAGAGCATTTATCTGTTCTGTCTATTAAATCTCCCTAACAAGTGTAAGCTGCGCGTGTTCGCCTCGTTTCAGAGACGGGGAAACTGAGGACTAGGGAATTTACATGACTTTGCCAATGTCACCAAAGCGACAGTAAGAGGATTCGAGACTAATTGTGTCTAATCCAGAGCCTATGTTTTTAATCCTAACCTTCGCAGGGGCTTATGGTGAAAGAAAGAGTGTTTTCCGTGCCATGCAGAGAATTTCACGACAGCAGATTTCTCCCCACAGTGTTTTTTTGCCAGCCTTGAATTTTCGTTATCCATTATTTATAGAGGGAGCCAAAAGTGGGTTCACAGTTATTCGTGTGGAAAACAATGCAATGACTCATAAAGAGTAACACCAGAATAAATTCGGTGTCCTGCCTGCTCACGACCGTAGACCGGCCTGCTGCCCGCCCTGTTTATCTGCCTGACCTTTTTTTCGCTGCTTAAAAAACGCCTCAGGAAGAGGCGATAAATGAGGCTCCGTCCTGCTCCGGTGTGAGTTAACTTCTCCGTGGGCTGTGGTTTGAGAGAGTAGAGACAGAGCCCGTGGGGCACCCGGGAGAGGTGCTGGAGGGGTTGTCGAGAGGTGGGAAGCTGCGGAAGAAAAGGATCGAAAAGACGGTCGGAAGGAAAGTGGAAGCCGCACGTCACCGTCCCCATCCGGCAGGCGGGCCGGCAGGTGGACCGGCATCCGGCGGACACAATCTCCGTCGCTCAGCTCTCCATTCCCGTTTCTTCCTCGCCTGGCGCACCTTTTACGGTTGCAAGGTGGGCTGCGCTCATGTTGGTCCCTCACTCTCGGATTCAGGTTGCCAGAGCGGCTGCATCTGAACAGTTCCACCCACCTCGGTGGGAGAGAAAAGCGCTCTGTGGGCGTCACGTGGGCGACTGGGTGCTGCGGCCTGGGGGTGGTGCATCGTGTCCTGCTCACACCGCGCGGACCAGAGCTCACCGCGCCAGGACACCCAGCCCCAGGACGGGGCGGGGGGCAGGAAGTGCCAGCCCGCTGGGTGCGCAGGCTGGGGGCAGCCAGGAAGCGGCATGAGGGCACGGAGGGACCTGCGGTCCCTGGAGGTCTCTCACCGTTTACCCGCTTCCCGGTGCGGCCCAGCTTGGGGCACCGCCCACGCTCCCTGTCTTTCCAAACGCATTTCTCTTCATCGCCCCATTTGCTGTTTGTGTTGCTTCCAAAACTGTTATCCTTACAGGAGCTCATCCCCTGTTTTTCTTACACGGATCTGCCACAGAACCAGAGTGCATCCAGAACGTACCTGTTGACCCTGTTTGGGGTGGGAAGCGGCATGGCTAATGACGGGGCCCCCACTTTGACCAGAGAGGAGGAGGTGCAGGGGGCCCCAAGACGGTAGCTGGCATCCAGCCTCCAGGCACGGGAGCTCTGCCGGCTCCCAGCAGGATCGTCCCACTGGTGTCCCTTCGAGCCCCTTCTCTGCCTTTACATGTCAGACCCGAGCAACACTCACAGACCCAGTTCCCAGCCCACAGACTCTGCGGGTGCAGGGGCAGCTGGCTGCTGCGGCGGAGGCGGCGCCAGGTGTCCCCCCAGGTCTGCCCCCGTGGTTGTGGTCACTGGAATGCACGAGCTGCACACCCAGGCTCGGGGGCTGACCTGTGGTCCCCCCAAAAGAGACACCGTGCAGTCCCAACCCCAGGCCTCAGTGTGACCTTGTTTGGAAACAGGATGTTGCAATGTCATTAGTTAACAGGAGGTCACACTGGAGGAGGGTGGGTCCATCATCCCCTGTGAGTCTCGACCTTAAAGGAAGGTGGAGACGAGGAGGGGACGCAGGTGCCGGCGGAGGCGGGCCAGGGATCGTCGGGAAACAGGGACAGGGCGGGGGATGGGCGGGAGCAGGGACGGTCTCCTGCAGACCTCACGTGGACCGTTGTCCCGCCCAAGGCACCGTCACTGTCTAAGGCTTGGTCTGAACACCCGGCTTGTCTCTCTCTGGAAAACATGGCCCGTGCCCCCACCCCTTCGAGTGGGCACAGACCGGGTCTCACGACCTTTGGTCTAGAAAACGTTGTCATTAATTATCACCCAGGTTACCATTTGTCATGTGGGGACGCATACTCATCCCTTAGCATTTTAACCGGATGGGGAGCACCTTCAGGGCCTTCGCACCTTAGCAAAGCTCCTAGGCAGCGGGAGGTCGCTCGGTCCCACCAGTTCACCTGGCCGGTGCGCTGGGCACCCAGAGCTGAGGGATGTATCAGCCCAAGAAGCGGAGGCCGGTCTGCGGTGTTCCCTGGCTGGGGCCGGGACCCAAGAGCACCGGCTTTCTAGGCTTTGGTTGAACTTTCCCGGAGAAAGTGAAACGCGTTCAGGCAAGCACGTCCCTGCGTGTTGGAGACCGCGGCCGTGGGGCCGCCGCCTCTTTGTTTCTTAGGGCTCCCGGGAAGTGTGAGAAACTGGGGGGGGGTGGAGAGGAAAACACCAGTTTTTTCACTCCTTCATGGATCTTGCTCCAAGCAGGTCCTTTTGATGTGGGTTTTTTTATTGGCTGAGATACCGGTTGGTAAACATGGGGCAGAAATCGGCACTGACAGTAGGGCAAGCCAGACAGGGGGCGTTTCCCCAGAGAAAGGTTCCAGGCTGGTGTGGGGCTCACCTGGGGGCCGTCGGGAGCAGGCTCTGCCTTGTGGCTCTGCTGCCCCCAGAGCCCGCACGGCCCACGGGTCCCAGCCAGGACCTGCCCTTTGTTGCCACCAAGTCCCGAGCTGGGAGGGAGAACAGCCCAGAAGTCATGCACTTGACCTCTCCCACGTTCCTTGGTCACAGCTTCTGCCAATGGCCACACCTAGCTGAAAGGCGGACACCCAGCAGCAGGCTTCTGACTGAGGTTAGCCACGGGCCCAGCTGCAAATTCGGTCACTGTACAGTGGAAGGACGTGTCCCCCGTCTTCAGCAGGGTGGCAGAGGCGCCCTTTCTGGCATAGGGTCGGGAGGCGCGTGGGTGGAGTGTCTGAGACACAGGGGCGGTTGCTGATGTGACTCAGTGGGCGGCGGCCTCTCCTCTCCCTGAGAGCAGAGGGCGGCGCTTCATCAGTGGCCACCGTGGACCACGCAGATCCGTTTTGCCCCAGAACACGGGCGCGTTTCTCAGTTCTTTCAGCGTTTTATAACTTTATTCTCAGATAACAACGTGTCTTCCAGTTCCTCGGCCACCAGAACGCACGCAGCTCCCCTTCCCGGGTTTGCCGAGTCTGTTTCAGGAGTGAGCGCTGGGAGCTCACCGAGGAAGAACGACGACGACGGGGAGTGTAAATGTGGCTTTCTAATAGTGGGCCTGCAGCTGCCGGAACTGTAAATACATCTGTTTTCAAGCTGGTTGCAGCAACAAAGTATCCATTATGATGATTTGACACAAATTCTAGCATCTCCTTCTGGGGCTGGCAGATCATTTACAAAAACTCAGGTATCTGAATTTATACACTTGCAAAGCCCTGGCTAATTAAAACATCATTTAAAAATATAGTTTCCTATTTTTCTTTGTTTAAACAAGTGCAGAGAAGTCAGCCACGTCTTAATTATAGGGACAAATGGCAGGTGTACTGGAGACACGGGTTATGGATGGGCTCACTGCAAAATACCCAACATTACTTCCCAGTAATCACATAGTAACCGCCCGGTAATTCCATTAAAGCGCGGTGGTAACCGTGGGGTGAGGTGCACGTGGGGCAACATGGTGAAGCATTTGAGTCGCCCGTCTGAAGCCTCCTCCCCAGATGCTGCATCCCCCAGCTTGTCGGTGACAGAGGAGCGATCGGCCAAACCAGAAGTAGCCGCCCCCCCCCCGCGCCCCAACCTGCTTGGCGGCTCTCATCAACAAATTATTGTTAACTCGGTCAAATGCAGGTCGGTGGTGCTGCAGAGAAAAGACTGTTTTCCGAAAGCAACGAAGAAACTGTTGTTATTCCCCGCCCCCCCCCCGAGGGCCCCCCCACCAGGTGGGGGTGCAGAGCTCCAAGGATGAGTTTGGACCCCGGCCCCACTCCCCAGGAGCCCCTCTCAGCGCAGGAAATGGGGTGGATACTGCCCAGGGTTGCTGTTAACATTCATCTGGTGACAAGTAGCAAGGACCTGTCACGTGGCAATTGCTCCATGATAATGGTTCTCCTTCCTGGTTTCTTCTACTTGAACCCAGGGGCGGGTCGTGTGACGAGCATTGAGAAGTTCCGGTATTCTGATGTACACATACACACGCGTGTGTATGAGTTGTTGGTGGGTTCCGAGGTAGCTGAGCGCCGGCTGGAATCAGACGGAACTAACTGAGATGTGCTCATTCCCTTGTTCCACAGCCAGTTCATTCAAAGTGTTCGTTGTCTTCCTGACACACGCAGATGCACCCTATTCCTCACCGACCTTCGGTTATCACCCCACAGTGACATCTTCAGTTCCACGGATGCTGGGGAACAAGCAGGGGGAAGCCCCAGGACCAAGTGCCCTGAGGGAGGGCTTCAGGGCCCACCGACGGGCAGGGAAGGGAAGACATGGTCCAGGAGACCCCCGTGCTCGCAGACGCCGAGCTCACAGCTGTCAGTACATGAGGGGTCATGTCCTGCATGAGGGGTCAGCGGTGGAGTCCCACTGGACCACTGGACGGCTTTCATAGTTTGCGGGCTATAATAATAATGAACTTTTGTGTATAAAAATTCCACCAAGAGGGTCATTCTCAGTAAATCCTGCTATGGTCTGAATGTTGGCGTCCCCCCCCCAAATTCATTTGTTAAAGCCCTAACCCCTCAGGTGGCGATGGTGTTGGGACGCAAGACCTGCGGGGGGGTGAGTGTGTCTGGAAGGGCAGCCCTCAGGGGTGGGATTACTGTCCTTGTCAAAGGGACCCCAGAGAGCTCCATCTCTGCCCCCCGTCAGGCGGGGAGGGCGCGGCGAGAGGTCGGAGACCCAGACCAGGCTCTGCTGACCCACTGCTCCCTGGCCTCAGGCTCCCGCCTCCCGAGCTGTGAGGGGTGAAGCTCTGTCGTTTACACACCACCCACGTCGTAGGGTTTTCTCAGAGTGGCCTGAGCAGGCTGTTCTTTTCATAAAGTAAAAAGCGGAGAAATCCTGCGAGAGGAGAAAATGAGGCCGTGGCCTCGGTGGCGAGCTCCCTCCCTGGCTGGGCTGGCTTCCTGCACGGACTCTGCGGGTCCCCGACTGCAGGGGACCAGTGTCCTCCCCCCGCACAGCACTCAGAGTCCACTGCAGGGGACCAGTGTCCTCCCCCCGCACAGCACTCAGAGTCCGTAGGAGGGATGGTGTGGGCATGAATCGCCGTGGAGCCGAACTCACGTCCCTGGCCTGGGGTCACTGGGCCTGGGTCGGGAGAGGACGGCCGTGGGGTCACCGCTGCCGGCAGGGGCAGGGCCCTCGAGGCCAGGCCTAGGCCTGGAGTCCTTTCCTCAGGAGCCACGTTGTCACGTGACACAGCGTCCACGGTCGTAAGAGGTGAGGACCAAGCCACATCGGGAAACGTTACTGAAATAATGTTTCGGTGAAAGTAATAGGGACCTCCTCTGTTTTCTAAATCCTCACCCATGGATGTGCTTCTTGGTGTTAGAGAGAGAGGCAGGGAGGGAGAGAGACAGAGGGACATTGATCAGCTGCTCCCCAACCCCATACGCACCCCAACTGGGAACTGCACCGGCAACCCAGCCATGTGCCCTGCCCAGGGATCGAACCTGCGACCTCTTGGCATACGCTCCGACGCTCCAACCAACTGAGCCACCTGGCCAGGCCCTGCTCTGCCTGTAGCACTTTTCACCAATGCGTCTCCGCCCTCCGTCCCGCTCCGGGCTGGCATTTGTCTGCCTGCCGGCGCCTCCCACCTGCACCTGCTTTGATGGCCTGCGTTTTACAGGTCACGCGACGACGCACGCCGGCTCTTTCGGCCCCCGAGGGACCCCACGTAAATGTGATATGTTAACGACGCGGCCCGATTTTATTCCTATGGAAAACACGTTCGATGCGCACTTCCCCGCCATTTAATGTTCTCGCGGCGTGTTTGCGACCCGGCGTGCTTCTTTATGTTGACATATTGTTCATCGGGTTTCATTAGTCAGATGCTATGTCACATCACATATGGAACATGAGGGAAAGTGACATTAATGACAATCTGGTGACATTCAGCGCGAGGCAACACATCAGGTTAAAAATAAAAATGGAAGAGAAAGGTCCTTTCTTATTTTCAGGAAGGGCTTTCCTTTTTCCCTCCTCTTTTCTTTTTCCTTTTTTTTTTCTTTCACTCAGGAGACGACTGTTGCCTGTGAGGATGGGCGTTAATTGTTACTGGCAAGACTCTGCGAGCAGTGAGGGAGGCAGACGTCAGCCCCCCGCCGCGTGGGTAGGTGACAGAGGAGGGGGGAGGGCTTCTGCTGAAGTGCTCCTGGCGTCTCCCGTCTCACGTTGTCCAAACCGTTCAATTAGAACACTTCGCTCACCCTGCGCGTGTCAGCTCGGCGGGCGCTCGGTGCCACAAAGGGGCCGGCGCGACAAAGGGGCCGGCGCCGCGCGAGGCAGGGCCTCCCCGGAGCAGGGGCCACTCTGCGCGCAGGCCAAGTCACCGGCACACGGGGCATGTCTTTCTTTAATCTGCGCACTGTGACCTCTGGTGTCCGGTGAGGAAAACCGGCAGAACGTGGACAGGCCTGCCGGGCCCACCAGGCACGGAGGGCAGAGAGCCGGGGACACCAGGAGGCACCCGTCAGCCGGTCGGGGGCTGCCCCAACCGGGGGCAGTGGCTCAGTCACTGCGACCCCAGGCCCTCCACGCTCCCCGGGGGGCTCCACCGGGCAGAATTGCCCTGAGCTTGAACACGGTGTCCTCCGGTGTTCTGCGCGAAAACCTGGGCACCTGGCTAACTGGAGATGGGAAAGCGAGGGAGAAAATGGAGCGCTGTGCTCCGAATGTGTGCCAACCCCTCCTTCCTTGTCAGATTCTTTTTTTAACGCAGAAATAAGTGGAGCTCTTGATTGAAAGTGTAGGTACGCTGTCATTTTCTTCACTTCAAGTTCACGCACCTCATTCTGATCCCAGGTCTGTGCTCCCTGCCGCACCGTGTGCACGGCGCAGGACCACCTGGCTGAACGGGTGGCCGGGGCCGGCTGGCAAGTTGCTGCCTCTTCCCCCCCCCAACCCTGTGTCAGTTCCCGCCTCCCACCCAGGGCCCCTGCGAGGGTCCCCGCATCTTCCTGGGCTCCTTCCAAGGGCAGCCCTCACCGCGTCCTTTCTTCCATTTCCTCTCTGGAGACCGCAGCACACCCAGGCCTTGCACTTTGCTCCGCCGGCCGCGTGTGCCGGGAGGCAGGGTCCGCCTCGGGGATTCTGTTGCAGGAGCCGACCCATGTTCTGCTCCTGCCTGGGACCAGCTATTTGGAATTAGGAGGGACAGAGTCAGCGGGGACCTGCGGTCTCCCGACCTTCCTGGATCAGGGGGTTGTCCATGACGCTCTGGTTCTCTTTTGCGTTTCTGCCCTTGCCCGCAGCCGTGATTTGGGCGGAGCTAACTCAAACTGTGTGTGTCTCCTTAGGCACTTTTGTTTGTTTGATTAACATCTGCTTCCTACTTTGACAGCCTCTTTCACTGCCACCCAGCACGCAAGCACAATAAAAACGCTTTCTGGAGGGGGAACATTTCAGGCAGGAGCGACATCTAACCTAATTGATTAAACGCAGAGAAGTCACACACTCAAAACCCGAATGGAGCTTGGGAGAGCGGCACCGTCTGCATTTTCGCTGCTGTGTGTCCGGATGCAGGCGCGGCGCGGCCAGAGGCGGCTCAGGGATGAGTTCCGGGTGCGTCCGTTTCCCACGGCTGCTGTAACAAATGCCCCCACACCAGGCGGCCTGAAACACCGCACGTTCAGTCTCTCGCGGGTGAGGAGGACGGAGGTCCGCAGCCCAGGGCCGGGGCTGCAGGTCGGAGACTAGACTGCACCCCTCCCCGGCTCCCCTGCCCCTGGACCTTCGGACACTGCAGGAGCGGTGCAGTCTGGGAGAGTCTGGGAGAGCAGAGCCCCGTAACCCACCTCTTGAGCGCCTCCCCGGACGCCTGCGGATATCACTTGAAATTCGTTGGTTGGACCTTACAAAGGATACAAAACTGGGGGGGGGCTCCCGAGAACAAGGGCTGGTGCCCCAGTTTGCACGACCGACCTCCTTTAAGTCCGGCCCTTAATGTCTTTCCTACATTCACCTGCCGGGGGTGGTGCGGGCTCCTCACGAACGGCGGATAGAACGGGCAAGCGTGTTTATTTTCACTCACGGGCCCGCGCCGGAGTTGAAGCGATGCCAGCGATGGCCTTCTTCCCTTCCCTCGGGAGCACGTTCTCCAGCCTAACAGTGCTCCCTCTTCAGAAACTTCTCTTCTAATTCGACGTACGTTGTGCCTTGATGAATTCCATCCCATCGTTCCCAGTTCGACGCCCTTGGACGACCGGAAGCCACCGGCGCTCTCGTAGGCCTGTCCCTTCCCAGGCAGGAGAGAGGGGAAACCGAGACGTGATGAGCAAGCGCGGAGTCGAATCGCCCGCGTCTGCCCTGCCCGCTGCCCGATCCGTGAACATTTCAGCCTGGGACTGTTACATGTGGACGCGGGCAGCACATTTATCAGCAACGGGACTGGGTAATCTCAGGAAGATGTTTAATTCTCAATCCACCTCGACACCTACCTCTCCGTCATTTCTCAGCGAGTGAGGTAGGTCGAAATCATAGAGCTGAAGGCCAAAGAGGCAGGGAGGACCAAGAGAGAGCTAAGGATTAAAGACCCCCATCCTCAGGAAGCGACCGGACATGGGTACCACACGAGAAGCATCCTCAGGGGAACCCCACACTTGCATGGCCCAGAATGGAGATGCAAAGCCATAACTGGTGGGGTCCAGTGTTATAGAAAAAGATGGAGGAGCAGAACCCCCATGAGGCTGCTCTAACCATTGCCCCCCCCCGAAAATTCCTCCCCCCCAGTCCCTTCGGGGGCATTCTCTGCAATGCTGCACTTGCAACAGACACAGGGCTCACGGGACAGAGGTCTCTCTGTGGTCTCGCTTTACACCCAGACGAAGCTCTTGGAAGAGAACCGAACTGCGTTGAAGGGGAACCGGTTTCTTGCCCCGCGGCAGGTGAACGTGCTGGCGGCGAGCCAGTTTCCCATGCTGCTCCGCGCTCCCCCTCTCGGCAGGCCCCCCAGTATTCCTTCAGGACCCATGTCTATTAAACAGCAAAAACTAAATATGCAAATTATCTCCTAACTCCAGGCATGAAGCCTGCGAACGGTATTCTTAGGAAAGTGCTGATTACGGCAAATTATGAATTAACATGTCAGGCACTGCGGTCTGAGAACTTATAACTGTGTTTACAGGAAGGGCCCCCCAATGAATTGAAAAGTAGAAGGGAAAACAGCGAAATCACTGATTCCGTGGTTGCTAAGGGGGCCAACACCGAATTACTGCCTTACTGACTCTGCCGGCTCCACCAGTCTTTGCACACGCGTGCACGCACATGTGCGCATGCAAACAGGCATGCAGAGGGGCACACTCACACGTGCACACACAACACAATGAAACAGAGAGCAGACACGTCCCAACAGCCAACCAGCGTGCGAGTGGGTCCTTCTGCTCTGGGCTTCTTGGCTGATGTCAGCACCAGCCCATTCAAATTTCCCCACCTCTCATCTTTCCACAAGCGTGAACGAGGCTCCTACATGAGCCAGGCACCAGGAGGCGCTGCAGATCCGATGGCGAAGAAGACCCTCCGCTGCACCCGGGTGTGGCAGGGACCCGCTGCACTAAAAGCTTGTTAGAAATGCGTGTTCTCAGGCCCAGGGCCTCCCTCGGACTCCGAATTTCTGGTCGGGGGTTCCGGGAGCTTTGTTTTAACGAACTCCCCCAAAGACTGCTGAGCACACTGAGAGCGTAAGTGTGGGACACAGGACGCTCCCCGGGCTGCGACACGGGCACGCCTGTTTCGGTGCCTCGAGTGAGCGCGATAGAAATCCCGTCGTTGGGAAGCACGGTCTCGGCCTGCGTGGGTTCTGAGGGCTTAGCCATTTCCGTGCAGGAGGCGAGCGGTGGCTCCGGACTTTTCTGACATCAGATCGACCCGGGATCCAGGCGGCGTTGGGAACTGTTTGTGTTTTAATAGTGTAGCCATGCTGGCCGCACAGCTCTCCCGGAGGCCTGTCTGCTCCTCTCAAAATTACCTTTCCACGCAAACGGGGCCCGTGAAACCGGAGTTTTCGCCCATCTCCGATTGCACCGCAGTTCGTCAAAGGGAAAAAATCCGACTGGGTGCTGAGCCCAGAGTCAATCGCAGAACAAATTGTTGCGTTTGCGGAGAGCTGCTGGCCAGCGCGGGGAGAAGGGGCGGCCTCCTTCTCCTCCTCCTCCTCGGCGGGAGCTCAGCGGAGGGCTGACGGTGCCCGGGTCCCAGGTCAGGCAGTGTGCAAGGCGTGGCGGTGGAGGAGCCACGCTCTGTGGAATGCTGCCTTGCAAGGAAGCGAGGCTCAGGGCCGTGCATTTTTTTTTTTAATGACTGTGTGAAGGTAAGTGTCAATTTCTCCACCCCCCACCGCCTGGTGGTTTCCTGGTTCCTTGGAGACCCGGGAAGGTCAAGCCCACGCTTATTCCATGATCCTACCTTACACACAGCGTCTGCTCTGATCCTCTGTCTCCTTCCCACCCCGTTCACCTGGATTTTTCTGCAAGGAAACCCGGAGGCTGTCTCCCCTTCTTCTTCTCCCCCCGTCCCTCCCTTCTGTGGAGAACCTCGCCTAAGCAGGCTTGCATTCCTCCCACCACGGCACAGACCTCATCCTCTCCCCGAATCCTCGCCCCAGGCAGAGAAGTAGGGGCGATCTTGCTCCCCGTGTTGTGGAGGAGCCAGCGGAGCCACAGAGAGGTTCATTTCCTGCCAGAGACCAGGCAGAGCGAGGGAAGGAGCGGGGACTGGAACCTGGTCCCGTGGCCCAGCGCCCACGGCCATCAGCCACCCCCTCCCTCCCCGGTCCTGGCTCCGGTTCTGCGCGCCGCAGCCCCGTGCTCAGCCTGCCGGCTGCACGCGGGTGCCAGAGCTCTCCTGCCCTTCCACGGCGGGGCGAACAGCATTTCGCAGGCGCCTCTCTGCAGGGCCTGCCGGGCAGCGCAGACACACCGCAGCAAGACAGAGTCGATGCTCTTAACTCCCGGGAGTCCCCTACGGCCCCTGGAACGCTGGAGTAGCCAGCACCCAAGCGCCGCTCCCGGGGGCGGGGGGCGGGGGAGGTGCAGGACTACGCCCCTACGGCACTCTGGTTGCTCGGCTTGTTCACGGCCCTGCGCTGTGAGTGTTTCTGTTCCAAAATCGTATTTAATGGTGAACCATGGATTCGTCAGCCTTGAACCCGTGGCCAGCCGCGCCGGGACAACGCTCACCTGACACGGGGCCCCCCTCCCGGACACACGCCCCAGGGATGTGTAGGAACCGGACGACAGGCAGCTCTGCAGAGCTGTGTCAGGGGGGTACCTCAACCGCAGAAGCACCAACGACAAGCCCGAAAGCTGCGGAAAACGTGGCACAGGGGAGACTTCCGTTCCGTGCCGGAGCTGGGAGGACCCGTCCCGCAGCTCCGGCGGCGCCTCCCTTCTGTGCGTGTCCATGCAGGACCGCATCAGCTCTGGGACGCTGATCTGGGGGTCGAAAACGACTTCCACCGAGTAGGCGGACTTGCGGTTGCGGAATCTGTGTGCAGTGAGGGCCAACCGTGTGATGCTGACTCCACGCTGCGGTCTGCTGCTCACCGGGGGCCACGGAAGGGGGGTCACCTGGACGTCCCTAGGGGTGCCGGGCGCTTCTCAGTCGTACTGCCCACACTCTCCCCCTGGCCTCCGGAGGTCGCCGCACACTCGTTCTCCGCATCTCTCGGCTTCAGCTCAGTGTTCTCACTCCTCGGATTCCTCTCTCTCCACCCCTTCCTCTGACCTCTGAGCCTCTCAGCGCCTGCAGGCCCCTGGGGGATGGTGCTCCAGCCTCAGGTGCGATCCTGAGGAAGCCCGAGCTCACGCCCACCCCACCGCTTTTGCATCTCTCCTTCTTCCTGGAAGGCTCGGCTCCGACACCCACATAAAAACTCCCTTCCTCACTTCATCCAAATCTGCTGGCGCGTCACCTCCTCCGAGCTGCCCTCCCAGGACTGTTGCCCTTTGCCCTCCTTTATTTGCTTCACAGCCTCTCACACCACCTGGCCTTTCACATCTGGCTATTTATTCACGCGCTGTGCTCATCCTTCTGGGATAGGCCCACCTCTGAGCTGGCTTCCAAGTGTCTCACCGCAGGCGGGCAGTTCCAAGCCCAGAACCTACGGGGGCCATCCAGGCGTTTTTGTCTAAATAAGCCCCGAGCCTTCCTTAGGAGCCTGTGGGGACCGCTGCTAATACGGTGACGTCTTCTACATCATTTCATCATCTGTGCTGACAAATTCTAGTTCAGGCCTCTTTACCGAGCCTCACACACGTGTACCCGTCCACCTGCTGGTTACCTGCGCTTGGAAGTCTCGGGGGGCCGCAAACTCAACGCGTGAGAAGACCACTCCCTGTTGTCTTGCTTGAAGCTTCCTGTCTCAGGGCCCGGCACGTCCTCCCCGTGGTCCCGGCTACCCACCCTGGAGTCCCTCCACTCTCCTTCCCCGCTGCAGCCTGACCAGCCAGTCCTCCACGGAGCCCGACCTATGCCGTCTGTGCTGGGAATGTCACCCGATGCACCCACTTTGCTGCAACCTGCCTGTCGTTGGCAGGGGCCAGGCCAGCGTCACCATCTCAGTCCCGCTTCAGAGCACCACACGGGCCTCTCCACCCCATTTTCCCTCCAGCTCGTTTCCACAAGGCAGCCACACCCGCCTCCCAATGCGGTCGTGGCCACTTCCTGCTCTGCCTACAGCTTTCGGGGGGTTCCCGGCGCCCTCGCTTCGCTGGGCTCAGGAGACTCACTCAGCTGCCGCTCGTCTCCTCCCACCGCCGCCTTCGCCAACCTTCCAACCCGGTCTCAGCTCTTCAAAAACCCCCTGTTCTTTCCACTCCCCATTTGCACATGCGCTGAGGTCTACCTGGAAGGCTCCTTTCACCCCTTCCGCACCTGGCGGGTACCTCTCCATCCCTTAGGTCTTCTGCCTTTTTCCCTTCAGAGTCGGTTCAGCTCCTTCTTTCTTGTTTTCATGTTATCAACACGTTCATGCTGCTGCATTGTAACGAATGACCCCACGCCGGCGGCGCTACCTGAGTAGATCACCCACCGGGCACAAATTGCACCGTCTCGTCGGCAGCGGTTCCTAGTGGCCAGGGGAGCGGGGACGATCGTGGGCTCGGTGATTGCAGGTGAGCGGACCAATGAACGATGAGAAGACGCAACACAAGCCTCCAGGAGCCCAACGTCCTGCTGCAAGTCAACAACGGGCGCGTGTGAAAGGCAACAACCCAACAGTGGAGTCACAGCGCACGATCATGCTCCGTGGTGCCAGGCCATGAGTGACCGATGCCAGGGGACAGTTTCAACAAACGAGCTGCCATGAGTGCAGGGACTCGTGAGATGTCCGTGGGCAGGAAGATGTCAGGGGACGGCGTGAGCCGGGCGGGGCCTTGGTCAGGGCACAGAACTCGTGTCAGAGACGAACAGGGCAAGTTTCTCTGAAGGAGGGGGAAGTGGCAGAGGGGCTCCTGGGTGGGGGGCGAGGCAGGAGACAGAGCACCCTGGGAAGAGTACGTGTAAACTCTTGCACGAGGAAACAGCTTGCAGAGGTGTGGGGCTTGGCGGAAGCAAACAGTGCTGGGAAACTCCGCAGGCCTGGGCCCTGGTCGGAGGTCCAGGTTTGGAGGATGAGGGAGGGGAGAGGCCAAGCCTGGTCCCGGAGGAGCTGTGCGTGAAGGGCTGGCCCCCGGGGGCCTGGAGTCTGGCCAGGGAGAAATGCAGCCATGCCCACATCCCAGGGAGGAGGCAGGAGCAATGAGCAAAGCCAGCCACCACCTTCGCTCTCATCCCCGGCCGTGCCTCCCCCAGGAGCCAGGGGGGGGGGAGCCTGAGTGACACAGAGGGAGGCAGGCGGGGGGGGGCCCAGAGTGGGCGGAGGATGGGTCGGTCAGGGGGGTAAAAATGGAAATCAGCAGCAGCACAAGGAAGTCAGTTTAACTGCAGTAGAATTTCGTCACAGAATCAGGGACAATATGGCCAGAAAGGTGTGTGTTTAATTAAGGGCAGAGGGGGCTTAGAAGGGATTTCACAGGCACTGGGTCTCTGTGTGAAGGATCCCAGGGAGGGAGGGAGGGAGAATGGATGGATGGATGGATGGATGCCCAAAGCCCAGGGGGTCCTTGCCACGTGTTTGCTGCATTCTGCACACACCCCACGGCAGTCCCGGTTAAGGAGGCTGGACTCCTTCCTGTCCCCACGGACCGCAAAGTAAAGCTTTCGCCAGAGACTGAGAGAACGGCCGAGGAAAAGGAGCGACCGAGGCCAACCGAGCTCCGCGTGGAGCTCTGGAGCCACTGGGGGCGGATGATCGGGATGCGGCACATTGAGGACGGGCTTGTCACCGTAACAGTGTACCACGTGCTCTCCGTCGCCCGGGCACTCGTGGCACACGCTTCAGACGCAACGTCTCTTAGCGCGCACGGCCCCGCTCCGGAGGCAGGCGCTCACGCTCCTCTCATTTCACAGATGAGGAAACTGAGGCTCTGGAAAGTCAAGGAACTTGCCTCCCCGTCTACAGCCAGTAACGGTGGAGCTCGAATTCTGCCTGACATCAGAGCCCACAGGCACGGCCCCAGGCAGAATGGCCTCTCAGGTTAGCGGGGACCGCGTGAGACCCCAAGGACAGCCTGTCGCTCCTTCTTAGTCACACGGTAGCTGTTCCAGCAGCCTGTCCGCTTGTCTGGCTGCCCACGGCAATGTGCGCGGGAAGCACCGGACAGACCCCCACTTCTTTGATGGTGACCCTGTTCCTCCCTAGCCTCCTCCCTTTCACTTTCCCAGTTTGGGCACATTGTGATGCTGACAAGGCCCACCGCCTGTTGAAGCTGCAGGTCAGTTAGAAAGGCATCCAAAAAAAAAAAAAAAAAAAAGGATTATGTTAAATGCCCTCCAAAGAAATGTGTGTGTTTGCCTAACACCTGAGAACCAATCCAGAAGAAAAACACAGAGGTCCTTTATTTACAGAGGGTGCCCAGGTACAGATCGGTGTCATATTTATAGAAACAAACCATGCTGTGTCTTCGGGGTCCCTGAGAGGATAGCCCCATGTCCCAAGAACCCCTCCTCTTGTCCCCACACCAGGTGCCGTAGGGTCCCCTGGACCTCCCACTGGGCTGCTCCTGCCCCCGGGAGTGGACAGCAAGCACAGGAGATGGGAATAGTTCATGAACATCGTCAGCCCAGTGCCGCACACGCTGCCACGTCCTCCAGAGCATCGGACGGGACGTGGGAGCCGGGCTCCCCAACGCCCCAGGGACCCCTGAGAAGCCCGTCCTGGCTTGTCCAGGTCAGTGCCCTCACGTTCCCAGCCACACAACCCCCCTGAGCCTTCCAGACGAGGACCCGCCAGTGCCGCCCCAGGCTCCACTGAACACACCCATAAACAGAATGTGGGGTGTCCCCCAGTAAGAACGTGAAACGGCACAACGGCCAAGGAATCCACAGCCGGGGTGAAACACATTGTTTGGTTGTGTTTGCTTGTTTTGTTGTTTTGTACTCATTTTGTTGTTAATTTTGGTTGTTTTTGAAATGCACCACGTGGAGAAACTGCTGCTAACGTGGGGGCTGGGGGGTTGTGCAATTAATTCTGAGATTTCAGAAACCGGAGCTTGTCACCCACCAAGAGGAAGGAGAAAGCCGGATGGATGAAGCAAGCCATCTTCAGCGTCTTCTCATGCCTGTGTGTGTAATTCCAAATCAAACATATTCACATTATTAACTTTTTAAAGTTTATTAGTCTCCGCGCTAATGAACTCATTCATCCTTGGCAGATGCACACGACTCCCTAACGAAACGTCAATAGATAGATCGGCAGTGAACCGAGCAGCCACAGCCAACACCAAATTCCACCTGGCGGTCACGACCAGAGGGAGGAGATGGCGCCAAAGAGCCGCGCGGATGTAGCCTCAGGGGACGGGAGGAGCGCCCAAGTGGATGTCTCTGGACCAGGACTCGACCCCTTGGCGTTGGCATGACCTTGAGCAAGTCTTCTGCAAGAACAGGGGACGGGTGGAGCTCAACCCCAGCATTTCCGACTGCGATCTGCAGTCACACTCTCCGCCCGCCCGCACGCCGGCCCCTCCTGAGGGTGGGCAGCGTTTGTGCACGTTGCACGGCGCGGCGTCGCGTGTTTAGATACCTGCCAAGTTCGATGGCAGTCCGCGCTGTGTGGGTGAAATTACCACGCGCCCCCAGGAGATGGCCGCAGGTTCCGGGGTGTCACTGCCGACCTGCTGGAACACGGCCGGAGTTCAGAGTTGTAATGAGCTTCCTAACCTGCATCGGTTTGTGTCAGCTGCGTGACAGCGTGTCGAGCACGCCGCGGGAGATAGAACACGGAATGGCCTTTCAGAAAAATCTAAGCAAGGCTCCCCTTCTCTCAATTATCAGTTTTGAGAAGGAGGCTGAATGTGGGCGCATCTCCTCGCGGAGGTTTCTGAACTGCGGTGTTAAATCTCCCGGGTGAACTTCCTGTCTTCACGCAGTGATGTGGGTTTTTTTTTCCCCCTTACTTTACCTCAGATCTTTAAAATTGTACAACAGCCAGGGAGTCAGGCTGTTTTCTCCCCAGTGCTTCATGGGAAGAGACTGCTTTATTATTGAGCAAAGGCAAAAATAATAATCATGAAAAGCTTTCGCTTCTGGACCGCATAAATTATCTCCAATTTTCCTCATTATTTCCTTCTGCAGGGGAGAAGGAGGTAGCCTGCGGTAAAATAGGCATCAGCACAAAACAAACAGAAAGCAGTGCAAACCATTGAAGTATTTACCTTTTTCATTTTTTTTAAAAAAAGACATTTTAATCCCATTAACGGGGAACCATATTACCCGTTGTGAAAGCAGACAGGAAAGAAATGTTTGAACCAGGCAGTTAATTACGATGCCGAGTGACAGGCACTATTCACGCCCCTCTTGTGCAGCCCGAACAGCATCTCTCTCCCTGACGGAGACTCACGCTCTGGCGTCGCCAGACCGACGCCCCCCGGACAGACCCACAGACGCCCGGCCTCGAGATGGTTCACGGCTCGGGCAGGGGCCACCGTCTGCTCTTCCATAGGCAGCCCCAGCTTCACCCCGAGGGGGAGCGCTCTCCACCCCGGTCCTTCGTTCTCAGTCCCCAGGTCAGCATGTTTGTGAGCTGTCCGCAGGGGCGCACGCGGCAAAGCAGGGAGTGAGCGAACAGATTTCTGGGCAGAACGGCCTGAAACACAAACATTCTGGTTGAAGTGAGTAGGTTGTATTCCCGTTCAATGGCTACACCGTGACGCAGCCCCGTGGGGGCAGAGACAGGTGGCGGAGCCCCGCTCCACCTGGCCCTCCTATCACGTGGCCCAGCTCCAGGGGAGGGTCGCCCGGAGGCCGGAGCCTGGGGGGACCCACCCACGGTCCGTGCCGCGCCCACGCGGAGTCTCTCACGCCGCGCAGTGCAGCTCCGGCCTCGCACGCACGAAGGCCGCGGCTGGATTCGTCCCAGCTGCTTCCACCACATTGGTTAGTCACAGCTGTGCACGTCCAGCCGGGCGACGTGGAGGCCTGGGGCTGGTTCTGCTGTGTCCAGTGGCCGTGACATGCTCTGTCTGAACTTCCCCACTTCCATCTCCGAGTGTCATGGAGGCATGTCACCGACCCTTGGATATCGCAGCTGCCTGCATCTCCCAAAACATGCATGGAGCGGAAGGAAGCCCATGGGCTGCAAAAGTATGCACTTGACCGTAACATTCTCCTACGTAGAGATGGCGTCTTAAGATGAAGAGCCAATACAATCCTATGCTTTTTATTCACCTGCTATTTTTTTAGGTTTCCATTAGATTAATTTTTACATCATAACATGAATAATGTCCCAAATATCTGTGGTGTGAAATAACAAGAGCCATCAAGCTTGTGAACGCCTCCTGGATGGGAAGTGTTTGTATAGCTTTGCATTTATCCACACAACACATTTGCAAAGTCAGAATTCACACCTCCTTCGGCCAAGGCAGAAACTGAGGCTCGGAGCGGTGAAGTGACTCACTGAAAACCAAGAGCCAATAAATTGAAGAACCAGAAAGCAAACGCGAGGAGTATTTGGTCCTTACCACCAACCATTTGTCGTTTATGATTTAATCATCGGATCCTATGAAATTTCTACAAAAATATTAACAATTGACTGAAAGCATTTAAGTCTGCATTCAATATCCATTATGAGTTAGAGAAATAATTCAACCAGACTTCATTTAGCTACAAAATATTCAGAACATTTCATCTAATTTTCAAATTATAATCAGATACCATTTCTTGCTGTGGTATAATTTACGTTTTCTGAAATGCGTGGATCTTAAGCGCACAGTTTGGTAAGTTCTGACAGATGCCGATGTCTGTGTGGCCCAAGGCTCCACCGGGATAAAAACACTCGCTCTGCACCAGACACCCCGCGGCTCTCGCTCCCCGTCCGACCCTGCCCATCCACACAGGCGACCACGGTTCTGGTTTCTGTCAGATGATTGCGCTTACTCTTAACTTCATGTGAAATCGTAGAGGATCGTGTTAGCTCTCTGTCGCTTCCTCAACAAATTACCGTAAACATAGCCAATTGGTCTTGTCCTCATTTATCTGTGTTTGCTTAGTTCTGCGTGTTTTATCACACGTGGGGAGGTTTCTCTTTCTATCACCACAGTCCAAATGCCGAGCAGCCCGCAAGGGCCCCGCGAGACTGGGTAACAGCCACGCCCCCACCTCCCCTCCCTCCACAGCGAGTCCCCAGGAACCACCAACTGGTTTCCAGATCCAACCTTTCGTCATTGAAACATGGCGTATTGACGGCATTGCACCGTGTGAAGCCTTGGGGGCTGCTTCTTCCCTCAGCATGATTACCTGCACATTCAAGTGCCAGTGTGTTCCATGGAACGCTTGCACCGCAGCTCGTTGGACCGCATACTCGTGGAAGGAGCGCCGAGCTGTGTCCGGTTTGGGGCTGTGACAAAGCAGGAACGCAACTACCTGCAGGCGAGCGTGTGCATGAAGGTGTCTTTGTTCCCCTGGGATTGCTGCTGACTAGGTCAATTGCAAAGTTGCACAGTGATCGCACGTTTGGCTTTAAAAGCATTTTTTTTTTAACTACAAAAACTCTGTTCCGGAGAGGCCGCCCCATGTTATGTTCCCAGCGTGAAGTGGATGTGTGATTCACAGTCTCTCTCGTGCTGATGGGGTCACTGCATTTTTTTCCTTAAACATGTCGTCACGTGGGCAGTCGAACGGTCCTGTCCTTTCCGGTGCCAGCGTGCTCCTGCACCTCGGGAAGCCTGGGGTGGACCCACGCCCTTGCGTTGCAGCAGGCAGAGCTAAAAACCTGCAGGGCAAACCAAGGCGCCGTCACTGTTTCCGATGTCAGCTTCCTGGTAGATGTGCAGTAGGCGCTCAGTGTGGTCTTAATTCACATTTACCTGATGACAAATGACATAGAGCATTACTTAAAGTCTCTTTGCCATTTGTGTATTCTCTTGAGTCCGTTTCTACTTGCACCATTTACTTTCCTCCTGCCGAGGCTTGAGAGTTCTTTATGTGTGTAAATACTAGCCCTTTGTCAGCCGTGTGGTCTGCAAATGTTCCCTCACATGAAACCTGTAGCCTGCCCTTCCGTCCTCCTCACACGAGCTTTGGAAGAGCGAATACTTTTAACCTTGATGAGGCCCGATTATTTGGGGTTTTTTTTTTTTTCTTCTTTTCTGAACCAGGCTTTTGGTGTTCAGTCTGGGAACTGTTTGCCTACACATAAATCCAAAAGATTTTCTCCTGCATTTTTTTTTTCTGAAAGTTCTTTAATTTTATGAATTCCATTGGAGTCTGTAATCCATTGTGCGTTTATGTTTTTACGAGGTGTGACCACCAGTCCCCACACTTACCAGCCACCCCTGGGGGGCAAACCGGATCCAGGGGAGAGCGGCTCATTGACGTGAAACGTGAAGACTGCTGGGAATGGGGCTTGTGTGGGCGAACACGGAGGGCAGCCTTCGCATCATTTATTATTTAAGTCTCTTTAAAAGATCATTGACTATTTAAAACAAAAATAATAACTTCGTCTGGGATTTGTAACGTGTAGAAATAAAATATATGAGACGATAGTACAAGGCTGGGAGGAAAGAAACAAAACTACACTTTTCTAAGGTTTTTATACCATATTGTGAGGCGACACAATATCACTGGAAGTAAACTCTTATAAGTTGAAGATGGGTACCATAACCCTTACAGCAACCGCTGAGACCCAACACAGTGTGAAAACTAATAAGGCAACAACAGAGGTAAAATGAAATAACGAAATGCCCAGATTGTCCAAAAGAAGCAGGAAAAGACAACAAAGGGAACAAAGGAAGGATGGACGGATGGCACAACCGAAAACGGGAACAAGGTGGTGGACTTGAACTCGGCCGTGACCCGAGTTCACCCTGAGCACAAATGTCGTTGACCCTCCAGTGGACCGGCAGGGATTGCTGGATCGGACGCCACCTAGAGGTGAGCAAGAGTAGTGCACCTGCAGTTTACAGCGTGGGCACCCAGAACACAGCGATAGTGATGCTCTTGGAATAATACAACCTGCAGGTCTTCCTCCACGGGAGCGACTGGAACCCTACTTTTCCCACCCCTGTATATAGAGGCAAAAACAAGTATATTCTGCCAACAAGAAACTCAGCCAAAATGTAAAGACGTAGATCGACCACAAGTTTTCAACGGGGAAAGACACAGTGTAAAATTATTCATCGACAAAACAAACCTCAGAGTGGCTACATTAATATCAGAGCAGTTTTCAGAACAAAGGTTTTTCAGGGATAGTTGCTGCGTCACAATAAAAGGATCAGCTCATCAAAAGGACATAATCTTAAATGTTTACAAATCTAGCGACCAAGCTGCAAACAGCAAACACTGATAGAACCACCAGGAGACGGAAACAGACCCGCAGTTGTGATCGGCGGCTTCTAAAGCCCATCTTGTTGGTTGACAGAACGAGTGGACAGGAAGCAGTGATGACGCGGAAGACTTGACCAACCCTGCCGGTCGGATTTACTGAATTGGTATTAAAAACAGGAGAATGCACCCTTTTTCTAGTGCACGCATTTATCAAGAGAGACGGAATTCCGGCCCGTAAAACAAACTAGGAGTAGGAGAGAACACCCCCAAACTGGGGGAGCCCGTGACGTACACACGCAGACGACCTCGGACCTAACGGCAGAAGAGAGCGGTTTCCCCTTAAGGCCAGTGACCAGACAAGCGTATCCACTCCCCTCACATCCGCTCCATGTTATGCTGGGGATCAGAGTCGTAAGACAATACAGACAAAGAAGGCACCCTAACCATAAAGGAAGAACTAAGACCATCTTTATTTGCAGATGACATGGCAGTACCTGTAGGAAATCCTGTAGAAACGTAAACGCATTTTTAAAAAGTCTAATAGCTCTGATTGGTCAGTTAGCTGGATTGCAAGATACAAAATAAATATACAAAAACGGATTGTATTTCTATACCCTAACCGCACATTTTGGACATTAAAATTTTGTAGATCATTTAGAGTAACATCAAACACGTAAAATACTTACAGACAAGTGCCAGATGGGCCCACTAAAACCTACAAGATACTGTTGAGAAAAACTAAGGAAGCTATCGATAAAAAAAGAGAGACACGCCACTCTCAACAAAACATCAGCCGTCTGTGGTAGAGATTGACAAATGGCTTCCAGCATTTTTCAATTACTTGATTTCAAGAAATACAAATGTATGCCGACCCAAAGGTCTCTATGTGGCAGCTTTATTCACAGTTGCCACAGTCGACAGAGCCCGACGCCCGTCCGTGGCTGAGTGCCGTGCATCGGGACGCTGCTCAGCAATGATAGGAAACACGACATCGCGAACGGACCTCAGAAGCAACCCGCCAAGTGAGAGAAGTCAAGCACAGACGTGACAGGGTATATCATTCTGTTTACGTGACCTTCTGGACAAGGTGAAACTCTGCAGGCGCGAATCAGATCAGCAGAGCCAGGATCCTGGGGTGGAGGAAGCAGACCGACCACAAAGGGGTGTGGAGGGATGTTTGGGGATCCTACAGATCCATCCAAAGTCACGAAACTGTGTCTTATCTCAGTAACCTTGGATTTTTTGAATAAAAAAGAATGAGAAGACGGAGTCTTTGCATTTACCCTGCATCCGGCACTGGGCCTGCAGTGGAGGTTCCGTGAATGAAGAAGGAGCAGGTGAGCAAGGTCCCTTCCCATCACTGGAGGGGCAGCCGCACCCTCCTCTTCCCCTGTCCGCCCTCCCCGTGAACCCCAAGATGCTGCTGCTGAGTGCTCAGCCCCTCCCGCGGAGCGTTCAGGAATTAACGTCAGGGACGTGAGAACCCAGCCCAGACGCTGCGGCCTCACCACCTAAGTTCGCACACACTGTCCACTCACTGTCTTTCCTTCTTAGTTCACATTGTTCTCCCACGCATCTGTCTTTGCGTTTTCGTTCGATACGCCTGTTCATTTTCTTCTCAGTTTCTTCCCTCTTCCTGTCACCGACTTCTCTCCTTCACACCTTCCTCCCTTTTCTGACATCTCTCTCATTTCTTTCCCATGACTGGCCATACTGCAGGATTAAAATGCTTCTTTTTTTAATTTGTAACTATTGGTAGTTTGCTTCTAGTTCTTAACCTGCAATGTCAAAGAGAACACTAAGTACTTCTGCATCAAAACTCTCACCTCGCTAATCAAGTTCTCTCTGTTCCGAGGTTCTTCGAGGGAGACACACTCTGTCCACTCTCCGGGGTTGCCCTTCGTGTTGGGCAGAGTGGGTTTCACTGCTGATGCCCGGGGTCTGGCCCCTGATGCCAGGGCCCTCTGCTCCGGGAGCTCCGCCACGAAGAAGATTGGCTTGGGGGGACACGGGCGCAGGACGCGGCCTCGCTGAATATCCCCTGACAAAGCGCATCCCCAAACTGCCTCTGCCTCCTTGCCCACAAAGCCGAGCCCACTTACCTGGAAAAGAGCCTCCTGCCGGCCCCCGCCCAGGCCTCCTTCCCAGCCAGGCTGCGGGGAGCAGCCCCAGGCCCCTGACCTTCCCCCTCGCCTGGGCCCCTGGCTGTGCGCTGCAGCTCCGCAGAGCCAGGGCTCTCCCAGGTCCCAGCCCGGATCCTACAGCCCACACAGCTCATCTGGGACAGTCCCCTCGCTGGTCCCCCTGGAAGCTCTTCTTGCCCAACCTCCACCACCCTCCACCCCAAAATCCACTTTGGAGACTCAGAGGAGACGAGCCCCTCCCAACTGTGCACAGCACCGCCGCTGTTCCGCTTGGGGGCGCCCTCCCAGCCTGAGGGAGGCGCAGGCCCCAGAGAGTGACTGGCAGATGGAGGCAAGGCCCTGAAATGCAGGGCTGGGGACCGCTTCCCTTGGTTGGAGAGAGGACCTAGGGTCTGTGTGGAACTGTCAGAGGCTCAAGGTCAGAGAAAGGCTGAAGCATTCTCTCTGGTCGTTTCTTGTAGGGAGACGTCCGTTAGATAAAACGGGAAATGGCCTCTGTGCATCTCGGGGTCAGGCGATCACGCCGAGCCTCACGCCAGCGTGTCCCTTCACCCTGTGCGCACCCTGGCTGCCAGGCACCCCATGTCCCAGGAAACGGGAAAGATCGGTAAATAAAGAAAGTAGGACCTGCCCCTGCAGATCGTACGTTCTTTCAGTGATTATTGAAACCCAGGAAATCAGAAATGTGTTTTAGTCAATGTTTGCATCTTTATTTTTTGCTCATTGCTTTGTACTCGTTATCTGTTTGGGGGGGCGATATTTGCACAGTATTAGGGGGTCCAATACAGAAACAAATGTCTGAGGTGGGTATTTAAAAGACTCAAATTACAACAAGAATGTCTGCAGTGTTTGCTGTGTTTGGCCTGGTGGCCACATCCAGTAATTCCAAGACTCACCGTGGGGGGAAACACCCCCGGAGTAAGAACCAGCTGACAGGCCCACCGCAAGAACCCGCCCAATCACGAAACACAGGCTTTGGAGACGGAAAATCTGGATTCACGACCAGCTGGGAGAAGTCACTTAGGAGCTCTCTGCTGTGGTTTCCTTGTGGGTAAAAATAATCACCGTAGCAACCCTGCTGCCTCCGGGCTGGAGGGGAGGGGCGGGCAGACACGGGAGCACCGAGAGAAAGCCGCAGCCAGAGCCGGGTCACCCGCGGCCCTGCACACGCGCGCCAGCTCTGATGCCATGCGGTGGAGAATTTGTCCCAATCCTGCGTTCAAAGAGCCACCCAACGCTGCGACCACAAGGGAAGGTCATAGGGCAAGTTGTTAATTATCTTCAACACATCCTCATGGTCCACAAGGGCGTAGCTATACACATACATGGTGCACGCGGTGGTCAGGTCAGATTGTAAAGGGTGCCTACACACGAAGCTTTCTCTTGAGGCTGTTGGCTTTGGGTGGTGTTTCCAGTCTTCAGGCTCAGCAGCAGCTAGTGGATAGCTTTTAAAGGTACTAAAATAATATTCAGAACCTGAACACAACTTCCGGTACCCAGTTGTTCATCGGAGAACAATGAACTGCAAGGACTTTCCCCTTAGTTGGTATCGGCCCAGTGCGCACGGTGGGACAAGCTCTGGGAAGACGGTATTTAGGGTGCCTGCGAGGCCCCCTTCCCTGGGGCCCTTCTCCGGGGGAGGGGCTGGAACTCAGCCAGGGGTCTGGAGTTGGGAACCCCACCTCACCTGCCCCGCTACTGCTCAGAACAGGAATGGTTCGAAATTCCTTTCTCTTTGTCAACAATTTTGTTTATTATATGCTTTTTTCCGCCTGGCTGAAACAGTCTGCTGCTTTTCCGTTTCCTACTAAAATCGCTGTGTGGGTTCAGCAGTAATATCCCGGGGTTTAGGTCTCCCAGTACCACCCAGGCATCTTCAATTTCAGAACAATTTCCACCGGATTTTAAATTTTTTAATTTTTTTCTCCATCTCACTCTCCCTCCCCAAACACCCTGGCATTGATTTCAATCAAAGTTCTTTTGCATTTGGCAGGCACTCAATACCTGCATTTTTTTTTCAATGATGAATGAATATATGACCTATTTATTCAGCAAAGCCTAAAATGAAGGCAAAATCAGCTGAGAGTGTCTCTTTCACACCACGTAGTAGAGCATAAACATTTAAATTCATTTGCGCCGCTTTCTATCGTAAATATTGACTAGAGGCAAAAAATTCTTTAAATGCACTGACATCATCGTTTTTCTTTCACTGATATTCAAATCACGGGATGAACAGTATCTGGAAGAGTGTAGATGACCGGACGTTTTGTTTGTTTGTTTTTTTTTTTAAACTGTAAAAATTGGGAACACACGAGAGACTTAGGAGTCGTTCAAATCGCCCCTTGTTCAGATGTCGGGGAGCATCTGCATCGGGTCCATGTCATTCTCTGGCCCATTTGTGGGTACGGAGCTGTCACCATGTCTGACCTGAACGTGTGTCTGCGTGGGGAGAGCCGGTGAAAATTCTGTTAGGCCTCCTTCCTGAGTTCCTGGAACGGATCCCTGTAATGGCCCTGCAGGCTCCCAGGTCCCCACACCTGAGACAGCACGCAGGTGGAGGGTGACGCAGGCTGTGCAGGTGGCGGCAGGGCTGCCCGCCCCCGGGCTTTCTCCGGTGCACCGTGCGACACCTCACAGGCATGCAGGTGCGCTCCTGGGTGACGGGAAGCTGGCCCAGGGCCGGCGGCCCCCAGAGCTTCAAGCGGGGTCCGCTCCGTGAGGCAGGCGTTCTGGGCGGCTGCTCTGCCTGTGAGCGTGCTCAGAGGACCACGTCGCCTTGGGGCGCCCGAGTGAGAACCCCGCTCAAGCAGCCCGGCTGTCCGGGCCCCCTGTTGGCTGCAGGGCACCCTGTGGGCCCTGGCTTGCTTCCCCCACGGCCCTTCCTGGGCACTCAGGTCCAAGGGTCCGCGGCCAGGCCCCAACGCGGTTCATCTGTCATCTTCCCCGAACGCACTCACCACTCTGACACCACTCAGCGCGCAGGCAAGGAGCTGGGGGAGGCACAGCTGTTCTGCTATTTGCAGGGACTCGCACGTCACCTGCTTGAAGCTCTCTGTTGTCACTGGCTTAAAAGGCCAGACAGCTAGGATGTCTGCGTCAACTCCTGTCGGCTCGCCCGCCTCATGGCCTCGAGCCAGCGACGAGTCCTGTGTGTTTTGCGGGGAGGCCGCAGGGCTTCTAGGACTTGGCTCTTCCAGCAGCCTGGACAATTCCTCCACCTCCCCGTTATGTTTCAGGACTGGAGGGAAGGAATCTCAGGGCATCAGCCCCAGAAGAAGAACGCAGCTCAGGCCCGGACCCTGGGGCACTGAGGACGGTGCCAGGCACAAATCCGCCGCCGCGGAACCACAGGCCAGGCTTTGCTCCGGGAAGGTCATGCCCGTGGTGACTGACGGCTACGCTATGCACGACCTGGCGAACGAACGGTCACCCTCAGGTCAACAGATACCCCTGCCGACAGTCTGACTGTGCTCGAAGCACCCCAGTGCCGTTTCTGAAGTCCCAAGCGTGGCACCGGAAGGGCCCCACCGACATTCCATCGGTTTCCTCTGAGAGAAGCTGTCCCCAGACTGTGTGAGGCTGCTGGGGCGCCCCGTGGTGGGGTGCCCGGCTCTCGCTGGAATGCTGGCGTTCTGACCTGTTTCATAAAGTCCTAAAGACTGTTATTTTTTGCCTAAAATCTACAGGAAACGTGTTCTGTGTCTCTCCTCCCCTTCATCACATCTGTTGCCTTACTCCTTTCCTGGATTTGATTACATCACGTTCGCCCTTTCTTCCTCCTGGTGGACGCTGAGTGACAACTCCGGCGTGCTGGCCGGGCGGCCGGCCGGCCCCCCCAGCAAACTCGCGCCTTCCTCCCCTGGGCCTGCAGCGTATGGACCCTGTGTTTCAACAGCTCGTTCCACCAAATGGAATTCCCACGTCCTGCGCCGAGAAGTGCCGGCCACCACGTCGCCAGTCATGGGCCTGAGAAACCCCAGGCACCGCCTTCTCTCCGCTTTTTTTGGGGGGTTGAAGGGCAGAATTTGGGATTTGATACAGATTCCTAACAATGTCGTTCTTGAAACACTGACCAAGCCTCCGCAATCCCGTTTCCTCGCCACGAACACTCTACGCCTCACTCAGCAGCGAGGTAGGGACGGTGCTGGGAAGCGTGGCTCCCGACAAGCAGGTGCTTCCCGGGGGCTTTGTGTGCCTCTGAAAGCTCGTGGCAACCTGGCCGTGGACGGGAGCAGGGTCTGCCTTAGGACCGGCCCGGCGAGCTTACTCCCTCTGCCTCCATTTGGTTTCGAACCCCTTTGGGGGGACTGTGTAATTGGAAAGCAAATGCAATTTCTTGGAAGATGCAATTTATTGGCAATTTTGATCCAATTTAGAATAAATACTAAATTAAGAATGAACTCAGTTATAAGTTCTTCTAAATAAATTCATATGGGGGGTGGGGAACAAGTAACCCTTCAGCAGTTAGAAACTGCAAACAGTACCTTTATCTACACCTGTGCCCCCAACAGCATCCGCTAAATCAAGGCCAAAAGGGTTGACCTCTCTCATGAGTTCTTCTGAGGAATAGTCAATAAAAATGAATTATTAATAGAGAATCCTTAAGATGATTTTATCCCTTTGCACAACTTCTCCCTATTTTTAAGCTGCTAATAATGTTCCAAAAATAAACCTCGCATCAGTGCAAGCTAGCACCTTTGTCTGAGGAAAAAAAAAAAAAACAAAAAAAACAAAACATCTAAACGCATTGCCTACAAGCAGTTAAAAAAACCAAAACTCCGGCAAGCTCGGGAAGCGTCTCCGTAGGGAGTCGTGGCAAATGGTAACATAAGTCCCCATGCAAATCCACTCTGTCAGCTCCGGCGCAGATGCCCGGAGAAGCAGGCTCGGTAAATATGGAGTATATAGATAGAAAACGGCCGCGCTGTCACGCGGGAGATTTATCAGCCCCTCCGCTCCTGGCTTACAGTGTGGACAGTGCAAAGCCTTTAAACAATTCTGTCTGCTTGCAGGGTTCGTGCATCACAAAGGCAAATATTTTTTGTTTGTGTTGGGAATGCATAAAAAAAAATGCCTCTCTCCAAACAGCAGCCATCCTCGTGGTGTCCCTGACACGCCGGTCGTCCAAGACGCGGTTTTCCGAAGGGGAAGGGAGGCGCCAGCGTGGCCGCCGGCAGCCACCCCAGGCCCCGTGTGAGTGTCAGTGATGCCACATTGCCCCCCCCCACACACACACACACTCTGGGTGCCAGTCTCTGGACCTTGCCCCTGAGCTTGGACCGGGTGCCCTGGCCACGCCCCCCTCTCAGCCACACAACGTCACTGCTTAGCGCCGTGTGTCCTGATCACCAGCTCCTGGAGTCCGTCCCTCCCGCCGGCACCCACGCTCCCAGCACACCAGCCCCAGCGAGCTCATTGCCATGACTGTGCCAGGCCGCCGCCCAGCAACCTGGCCGTCCTTGGCAGGGTGTCCGTGCCGCCCGAGGTGCGCCGGCCGCCTGCGGGTCCCCGCTCTGTGGAAGCACGCCTCACCTCCTGGCCTCCCGGGCCGGGGGAGAACGCAGGGCGGCCCTTTCAGCAGGCCGGCCTCTCGTGAGCATCTATTGAAACTGATGGATGTGATGCCTGACATCTGCCAAGCTGTCGTTCAAGCCAGGGGGGATTTGGACGGAGACAAGGCGAGCGCTGTCAGGACGGCTCTGGGACCCAGTTTATGGAGCGCGCCTTGAACTCCGAGGTGCAGAGAGGGCAGAAAACCCTGTTTCCTGCAAAAACAACTTTGCGTAAATGGGGAAAACGCAGTCTGCAAGGAACGGGTGAACATTTTCCCTTGATTTGTGCCCGAAACACAAGAGTGCGGGAAAACTTCCCAGCTGTCTCCTGCATTGTGTGAACATATACATGCATTTAAATTACTGGTATCATTACTTACAGATGTAATTGTGAAATATGTTCCTTTTGCATTCACAATGAGGGACGGCACAGATGGCGAATGCTCAGCTTAAAGCAATATGTCCATTAAAACACCCCCACTGTCGGTGTTTAGTGCAGCGACAGCAGCGAGTTCATTACCGGGGGTCGCGCAGCGGCGCGCGGGTGCGGGCCAGGAGGGCTCCGGAAGCGCTCCGGCGCCCAGGTGAGGGCCCGCTCCCAGCTGGCCACTCCCCCGTTGCCGCCCCTGGCCACCAGCGGCGGGCTTTCACCGGCAAACGCCAGTTGTGCTCGGTGTTTTGCTCCCAAGCAGCAAAGTCAATAAACAGCTGACGTTCCCCGACGACTCGCTGCTGGTGGGGTTTTTCTCTCCTCTCCAGATGCGCTGAGAAGTGCGGCTCCAGATGCCTCACCTCCGACAGGATCACCTGCTGCCGGCAGGACTGAGTGTGTCGCCTGATGAGGCTGGGTCATGGCGGGGGCTTGTGGCATGTGGGAGCGCTGATCTCTTCTTCGGGCTCCGCAAGGACCACCAGGACACAAGGTGTCCCAGGGGTGGCGGTGGGGGGGTGGGGGGGTTGGGGCTTCTTGGCCCCGCCCTGACAGAGGCTGCCCCTCCCCTGTCCTCGCTGCTGCTGCTGTGTGCGGATTCCTTTAAAGAGAGAAAACTGGATGCCTTCTCCCACACTAACCCTCTTGATCTGCGTTGTGGCATCGGTGCCAGTGGCCAGTGCTCATCCAGAAGACAGAGAAGTACTCCGCTTTCTCCGAGAGCACAGACAAAGAAAGGAAGTGGGCGGGTCTTGCTCTGGGGCCTTGGAGAAATCGCCCAGGTGTCCTGAGTCACTCTCTCCATGGTGGAAACAGGACACGGGGACACTCCCACCTCCATCCTCTGCAGGTGATGAGCCCGTGTGAGGGGCACAGAGGTCACAGCCTCTGGGCTCAGGGCAGCAGAGGTCAGAAGGCTCACCACACAGCGGGCAGGGCAGGGCTGGGTGGGCTGCCCTCCTGCAGAACTGAGAGG
Organism: Anoura caudifer; assembly: GCA_004027475.1. NCBI lineage: Eukaryota > Metazoa > Chordata > Mammalia > Chiroptera > Phyllostomidae > Anoura > Anoura caudifer. Next base: position 5,811 of record PVKU01007729.1, on the reverse strand, counting down.
GGAACTGGGGAAGCTGCAGGGTTAGCAGCAGGGGCCGCAGCTGATGGAGAGAAGTCGGGGTGAAAGGTCAGGAAAACTTTCCTGGGGCTTGGCCCAGGGAGGGGCGGGGCCTGGGGATCCAGTTTTCCCGAGGAGGGAAGAAGACCCACCGGATGAAGGGGACTATTTGGACACGGCAGGCAGAATGGGGGGGACAGCAGTCAGTCCCATCTGAGACGGGCACCATCTTTCTCACCCTGAGAGTCAGGGAGGTTGGAAAACCTTCTTCCCTCTGCACCCAGAGTAGGATTTGCACCCAAACTTATCCGATTCAAGTGCCATGTGCTTCACTAACGGGCCCTTTGTTCTCCGCTGCCCCGGGAAGGAAGAGAGACGAGGTTCAGCTTTCAGGTAGCGCAGAGGAGACAGAAGACGCCCCGAGGGTCAGTTCTGTGTCAGTGTCACCAAGGAGCAAAAATGCAGAGATGCCGGGGCTGCGGGCGTTTCTGTCACCGTGGAGCTCTGTCACAGTTCCACCAGCATCGTCTGGAAGGACAGTCACACTGAGACGCTGGCCCTGGAGACCTAGCAAGGCAGCTTCTCCGGGTGGGAGGGACGGGGTGGGGGCGGAAGAGCCCAGGTCAAGCCCAGGCACAGGACATGCGCTCCCGGAGGGGCCCAAGGGCCCCTCTGAGCACAGGCCTCGCCTGGGAGGCCACCCACTGCCCAGCTCACACAGCACGGAGCCCCGGCCAGCCCTGCCTGGACACCCGCCGGCCTTCAGTGGCCCCCTCCCTGCACGCTGCCTGCACTTCTGGGCCCTGCCCGGGTCTGTGAGCTTGCTGTGAACTTTCACACCCACGTGATGTACTAATTCTCTCTACCTAGAGTTTCCCAGACTCTTGCTTCCATGGCCACACTTCCACACCCCACCCCCTTACCACCTTTTCTGGACTTTGCCACCTGCCATACCAGTGGGCGCCTCGTGTCACCTTGCTCGCGGTGGCAGCAGGTCTTCTTGAACCGTCCCTGTGCCCAGCGAGCCCTGTAGCTCCTGTAAGAACGCCAGCACCTGGGTGTGCACCTGGAACTGCTGACGTGCCAGGGGCTTCCTCGGCATCCAGGTGAGGCCGACACACGGGTCTGAGAACACGGCCAAGGTCACACCCTGGCAGAGCCCCTGTGCAGCCGGGGGCGGGGCCCCTCTGTGGACGCTGAGCCCTGGATGGAGGGACTGAGGACCCGTCAGCCCCTGTGCAGCCAGGGCAGGGTGGGCACCGTGCCCAGCACATAGTAGGGGCTGGCGACAGGCTGCTGAGTCAACGCTAAGGCAGATGGGCGCAGATGGCCCGGGGGTAAGTGCCCGAGGCAAAGGGGAAATAAAAGGAAGACGCTGGTAACACCTGCCAAGATAAGTAAGTGAAGGGATGTCTCCGGGGGCGTACAGGAGAGGAAGTGGTGAGACAGGCATCCGGCGGCTCAGGGAGAATGAGGGGCTGTGGACGCAAAGACAGTCAGACAACTTGCAGCTGGACAAGGACGAGGCCGTACGGGGGTGGCGGGGCTCACGGAGGCCCAGCTGGAGGCAAGTGGCTTCTCTGCAGGCCCCCGAGGAGGAGCAAAGGGACAGAGCGCAATGGAGACCAGATCACACAGGTGCCGTGGGCTGACGTGCTCCCTCAGATCTGGGTGAGGAAGCCCACACCCTCAGAATCTGGCTGCGTTCGGAGACGAGGCCTTCAGGGTGATAACTGCATTAAAATGAGAGCTGATCCAACCTGACCAGGCTCCTTCTAAGAGGGGACACTGCGGCCCGGACACTCACGGGAGAGGACCATGGGAGGGCACAGGGAGAAGACAGCTGTCCCCAACCCCAGGACAGCAGCCTCCGGAGGAACCAACCCTGCGGGTACCTTGACCTTGGGCTTCTGGCCTCCAGAAGAGTCCATTTCTGCTGCTCAGTGCCAGGGGCGGAGCTTCGGAGCAGCAGCTGCAGCGAACTGGTGCTGCAGGTGAGACCGGGAAGGAAGGTGGGGTGCCCGCCGGGACGGCAGGTCTGTCTCCTGGGGGACGAGCCAGCAGGGACATGGCAGAGACAGGTGGCCAAGGGGGGCGGAGGGAATCCGGACCGTGGGGGGAATTGAAGTCAGATCCCGCTCACCTGGGGGGCGCCCTCCCCCATGGGAAGCATCTGCAGCCTTTTCCCGGCACCACAGTTCCTGCCGCTCAGGCCATCACGCCTGGCCGTTGCTCAACAGCACTTCCTGTCCACCCCCCAAGGGCAACCTCTCGGCCGGGCCCTGGGAATAGTGAGTTAAGGGTCCTCTTCTGGCTCCCAGCCTGTGGAGCAGGGTCGAGTCCACGGGCAGAACTGAGGTGGGTCCGACCAGGACAGCGGGCAGAGATGGGGGTGGGGGGGCCCACACAGCTGGGAGGCAGGCAGCATGGCCCGTGGCTGCAGGGTGAGGGCAGCGGGAATGCCGGGAGCAGGGCGCAGTGGTCCCGACGGAGCAGGCAAACCCAGGGCCGGGAGAGCCAGGGGCCTGCCGACACCCACAGGGCCGGTGAGCCGGAAGGTGAGGGGCGGGGGCGGGGGGACACTGAGCAGTGTTCGCTCCCTGTGTGAGACCCTGGGGGACAAGGTCACGGAAACGGCTACCCAGGACCCCGCCCTCACGGGGTCCACTGGCTAGCAAGGGGTCCCGAGTTCCACGCAGTGGGGGCACTCAGGAGCCTGGATCTTACCCTGCGGGTTCCTCCGGCCACTTCACTGGCAGGTGACCTGTGCGTGCATTGCCCTTGGGGGAGACGCACTCTTTCCTACCCGCCCCTCCAGCTCGGCCCCGCCCCCCGCCCCCGCTCAGCCACTGCCTCTTCCACAAAGCCACCTCCCACACCCTCCACAGCACACATGCTCGCACACTGTGTCCTTGCCGATGTTGCAGCACCTGTCACAGCGGGCAACGCCTGCTTGCACGTTCGGCTGCTGTCTCCGCACCTCGGCAGCCCCCGGCCTAACAGGCGTGTGCAGAGAGACTGGGGTGGACAAAGGGTGATGTGGCTACGCAGTTAGCTGGCGATAAAGGGGGGGCCGGTAGACAGGGACCTGGTGCCATCTCTCCCTACACCTCAGGCATCTCCTTTATCGGGGGGAGAGACATTCAGGGCCTGAGTTTCTTACTGCTGCAGAGCTGTGGCCGAGGTCGACGGCAGCAGACCCCTGCGGACTCAGCCAGGGCTCCGGCTCCTACTCAGAACATCTCGGTCCCCATCTCTCGGGCTGCGGGTGGGGAGATAGGGGGCTCTCTCCCGAGAAAGCTGGGAGAGAGCCCCCTTCTCTTCCTGCGGCAGTCACAGCGGAAATTAATTGCTCAGGAGCCAGGGAAATTGGCAGAGACATTCGGAAGATGAACAGATTCCAGTTCCAAAGTAAGGAGTGTGAAATAACAGGATCAAGAGTGGGGAGCTTCGTCCCGTCTCGGGGGTCAGAAAACCCTCTAGAGGGCAGCGACAAGGGCAAGCCGAGGATGGCAGAACACGAGGGGGGTCTCATGGAAAACTAACACGACAGTTTGTGCTGAAAACGGAACGACAGGGACATGCACGTGGTGTGGGTGGCTTTCTGGGGAGCATCAGAAACGGTCAGATAATGGAAACGGGGACGGCACGTGGAGGGGCCGCGGCCCCAGAGGGCTCTCGGGCGAGCCGCCTGCGTGGTGGGCTCTTCGGACGCGGTAGACGTTTTGTGGCAGGAGAGCGCTGCTTCGCGCCCTCCTCGGAGAACCTGGCGTTGAGCCAGGCTTCGTGAGCCAGGTGAACCGCATCGAGGCACGAATACAATGGCTTCCGCGTTAAAATACCGTTCGGCAGTGTTGACCTGGAAGGAAGGGGGGGCTGGTTATCCTTACAAATCCAGGTACGGGAAGGAAGCTGGAGCGAGCCCAGGGTGCTCGGATGTGGCAGACTGGAGAGAAGATTCTACCCGGATGCTTCTGGCGAGAACAAGGCAGCTCCCTGCAGAAGAAAGAAAACCCTGGTTGCCGCGGACAACAAAGACCCCGACCTTGGCTGGCCGCTCATCTGGGCCCGCAGAATCTGTCTGAAACGCGCCTTAAAGATCCGCTTTACGGAGGTTCGTGCATAATTCTCTCTCACCGCAAAAGCAATGCCTGCTTGTTGTTAAAAAATAAAGAAAATGACAAAGAACAAAATTTTAGACTACCTGAAATGCCGTCTACGGTAGTCGCCCCTACCGCGTTGCTGCGTTCCCTCCCAGTCGTTCCAGGCCCCGGCTTTCCATCCAGACGTCGGTGCAAACCGTGCGTACGGTTGTAAAGCCTTTCACACTCACCATGGCCCTTGGCATGCCATACGCTACTGTTAACCAGTATTTGAAAACACTCTTTCTTAATATATTTTATTCATTATGCAAGTACAGTTGCCCCATTTCCCTTTATTCTCCTCCACCCTGCACAGCCCCTCCCACCCACATTCCCCGACCCCCTTAGTTCATGTCTGTGGGTCATAAGTATAAGTTCTTGGCTTCTCCATTCCCTATACCATTCTTAACCTCCCCCTGTGTATTTTCTACCCACCATCTATGCTACTTATTCTCTGTACCTTTTCCCCCATCTCCCCTCCCCCTCCCTGCTAATAACCTTCCATGTGATCTCCATTTCTGTGATTCTGTTCCTGTTCTAGTGGTTTGCTTAATTTGTGTCTATTTTTGTTTTTGTTTTAGGTTTAGTTGTTGATAGTTGTGAGTTTGTTGTCATTTTACTGTTCTATTTTTTATCTTCTTTTTCTTAGATAAGTCCCTTTAACATTTCATATAATAATAAGGCTGGGTGATGATGAACTCCTTTAATTTGACCTTATCTGAGAAGCGCTTTATCTTCCCTTCCATTCTAAATGACAGCTTTGCTGGATAGAGAAATCTTGGATGTAGGTCCTTGCCTTTCATGACTTGGAATACTTCTTTCCAGCCCCTTCTTGCCTGTAAGGTCTCTTTTGAGAAATCAGCTGACAGTCTGATGGGAACTCCTTTGTAGGTAACTGTCTACTTTTCTCTTGTTGCTTTTAAGATTCTCTCCTTCTCTTTAATCTTGGGTAATGTAATTATGATATGCCTTGGTGTGTGCTTCCTTGGGTCCAACTTCTTTGGGACTCTCTGAGCTTCTTGGACTTCTTGGAAGTCTAGCTCCTTTGCCAGATTAGGGAAGTTCTTTGTTATGTTTTCAAATAAGTTTTCAATTTCATGCTCTTCCTCTTCTCCTTCTGGCACCCCTATGATTCAGATGTTGGAATGTTTAAAGTTATCTCAGAGGTTCATAAGCCTCTCCTCATTTTTTTGAATTCTTCTTTCTTCATTCTGTTCTAATTGAATGTTTCTTTCTTCCTTCTGGTCCAAACCATTGATCTGAGTCCTGGTTTCCTTCCCATCACTGTTGGTTCCCTGTACATTTTTCTTTATTTCATTTTTCATAGCCTTCACTTTTTCCTCTATTTTGCAACCACATTCAACCAATTCTGTGAGCATCCTGATTACCAGTGTTTTGAACTTTGCATCTGATAGGTTGGCTATCTCTTCCTTGCTTAGTTGTATTTTTTCTGGAACTTGATCTGTTCTTTTGTTTGGGCTTTTTTTTTTTTTTTTTTTTTTTTTTTTTTTTTTTTTTTTTTTTTTTTTTTTTTTTTTTTTTTTTTTTTTTTTTTTTTTTTTTTTTTTTTTTTTTTTTTTTTTTTTTTTTTTTTTTTTTTTTTTTTTTTTTTTTTTTTTTTTTTTTTTTTTTTTTTTTTTTTTTTTTTTTTTTTTTTTTTTTTTTTTTTTTT
>PVKU01007728.1:17392-83336 GCA_004027475.1 Anoura caudifer | reverse complement strand
GGAAGCACTGTTTTAATCTAAGGATTGGGCATTTTTGGGGGAGCTAGGAGGTAGCTCTCCACCCCTGGGGAAGGTGCAATGGGAGTTGAGGAGAAGGTGGAAGAGTCTTTCCTGGACCTATTCTCTCTCTACTCTCTCCCTTGGACTAATCTACATTCATGGTTCCAACTCTCACCTTCTGGAGAGAATATCTCATTTCTTATGTCTGTCTTTACCTCCTCTTTGAGCTTTCTTTCCCTCTATATGTCATTTAAATCTGCAGAGCCTACTATAGCTTCAAATCTAAAACTTGTACAACAAGGATGTCCAACCTGCTGCACATAAGCTGCATGGGGCCCAGGATGTCTATGAATGTGGCCCAGCACAAAATCATAAATTTTCTTAAAACATTATGAGATTTTTTTGTGATTATGTATTGCAATGAATTTAATGTGTGGCCCAAGACAACTCTTCTTCTTTCAGTGTGTCACAGAGATGCCAAAAGGTTGGACACCCCTGAACAAAACTCATTTTCTCCCAGTTTTATTAATGTGAGAGAAAATGTTCATTATTCCCTCCTTCTCATAATTATTTATTAAGGGTCCCCTATGGCAAAGCCCTGTGCTGGAAGAGTCTCTACTTCACATGCTATCACTAATTCTCATTCACACATGTTCAGAGACAAGCTTATTTTCTCTTCTCTTCCTCAGGTCCATGTGTGATTGCTTTTTATAATTTCTCACCCCTTGATTCCCAGAAACTTGACCTCCACTCCAGTCAAGACCCTCTACACCCCAATGCAACTGAAGAAATACTTATCAGGCACCTAGAACCTCAAATGCCAGGACCCACTGGGACAAAGAGCAGAATTAAGGCAGGCAGGCTTCGCTCTCAAATAATTTAGTTTCTTAATCACCGCAAAATCTATCACTCTTTCCATACCAGAGCTTCTCTCTAATCCAGTTTATACCTTATTACCAGACTAATTTTCCTAAAACACTGAGAATTTCACTCCCCTGATCATAACTTTTCTGTGTGTTTCCTGTGTTGCAAAGAGGGTAAGTCCAAATTCCTTAGCTGTAATGCAAAATTTCTACACCTTGTACCTTCCTCTCACAGTCAGCTTTCCAATAATTCCCAAACTGCCCTCCATGCTCTCAGGGGCATTCCCATTTCCAGGGACATCAACAGTCCTTTGTTCTACTCATCCTTCTGCCTGGTATGCCATGCTCCCTCCCATCAAGCCTGCAAAAGTCCCTTGCATTTTACTATCTTCTTGAAGCCTTCTTGGACAGTCACATTTTGCAACTTTCTTTGTCCTACCCCTGCCACTACTCCCATAGGGCACTGAACCACTGAGCCCATACTGATGGTATGGATTACCTTTTTGTATGTACTCATGTCCCCAAAATTAAATCCTAGGGACACAAAAGTCTTATACCATCATTTGTTGTATCTCATGGAACCCAGGTTCTATGCATATGGCAAGGGTCAGCCCAAGCCCTGGCCACCTGTTACATGCTTTTGCTCATTACTTCTCAGTGCTTGCTTTTGTTCCTTTTTAATTTAGTCTTTATTGTAGTTTTCATTACCATTTAGTTCCCTTATACACCCCCCCCAGCAATCACCACACTGTTGTCCATGTCCATGAGTCCTTTTTCCTTTTTGCTCAATCCCTCCACTCCCTCACCTCCCCACCCATCAGTCATCCTGCTCTCTTATGAATCTATCCTTATATTCCTTGTTAGTTCAGTTTGCTCATTAAATTCCATATATGTGTGAAATCATATGGTATTTGTCTTTCTCTGACTGGCTTATTTCACTTAGCATAATGTTTTCAATGTTTTCCAGGTCCATCCAAAACGTAACAAAGAGTAAAATTTTCTTTTTCATGGGTGTGTAGTATATCATTGTGTAAATGTCCCACAGTTGTTTTATCCATTCATCTACTGATGGACACTTGGGCTGCTTCCATATCTTGGCTATTGTAAATAATGCTGCAATGAACATAGGGATGCATATGTTATTTCAAATTAGTGTTTTGGTTTCCTTCAGATATATTCCCAGAAGTGGGATCTCTGGGTCAAAAGGCACATCATTTTTAACTTTTTGAGGTTAACATTGCTTTCCACACTGGCTGCACCAATCAGCATTTCTGCCAACAGTGCAAAAGGGTTCTCCTTTTTCCACATTCTCACCAGCACTTGTTTGTTGATTTACTGACTATAGCAATTCTCTTTTTTAAAACTTTATTTTATTTTAATTGTTGTTTTTGTACTGTTTTCTGTCTTCTACTCCCATCCCAGCCCACAGCCCCAGCCCTCCCCACCTCCCTCCCATTTCCACCCCCCCCCTAGTTTTTGTCCATGTGTCTTTTATACTTGTTGCTTTAACCCTTCCCCCTTTCCCTTGAAATTCCCTCCCCTCTCCTCTCTGGTGACTGTCAGCCTGTTCTCAATTTCAGTGTCTTTGGTTATATTATGCTTGTTTGTTTGTTTTGTTGATTAGGTTCCTGTTAAAGGTGAGATCATGTGGTCTATTTGTCTTTCACCTCCTGGCTTATTTTGCTTAGTATAATGCTCTCCAGTTCCATCCATGCTGTTGCAAAGGGTAAGAGCTCCTTCTTTCTTTCTGCTGCATAGAATTCCACTGTGTAAATGTACCATAGTTTCTTGATCCATTCATTTACTGATGGGCACCTGGGTTGCTTCCAACACTTGGCTATTGTAAATTGTGCTGCTGTGAACATTGGGGTGCATAGGTTCTTTAGCACTGGTGTTTCAGGGTTCCTAGAATATAATCTTAGCAGTGGAATTGCTGGGTCAAAAGGTAGATCCATTTTTAGTTTTCTTAGAAAATTCCATACTGCTTTCCATAGTGGTTGTACCAGTCTTCAATCTCACCAACAGTGCACTGGGTCCCCTTTTCTCCACAACCTCTCCAACACTTGTTGTTTGTTGCTTTGTTTATGATGGCCATTCTGACTGGTGTGAAGTGGTATCTCATTGTGGTTTTAATTTGCATCTCTCTGATAGCTAGTGATATTGAGCATCTTTTCATGTGTCTCTGGATCCTCTGTACATCCTCCTTGGAGAAGTGTCTGTTCAAGTCTTTTGCCCATTTTTTAATTGGGTTGCTTGTCTTCTTAGAGTGGAGTTGTGTAAGTAATTCTGATAGGTGTGAGATGATATCTCACTGTGGTTTTAATTTGCATTTCTCTAATGATTAGTGATGTTGAGCAGATTTTTGTATGTCTATTGGCTATGTGTATGTCATCTTTGAAGAAGTGTCTATTCAGGTCCTTGGTACAATTTTTAAATTGAATTGTCTATTCAGGTGTTTTGCCCATTTTTTAAGTTGAGTTGCTTGTTTTTTCAGTGTTGAGTTTTGTAAGTTCTTTATAAATTTTTGGATACTAACCCCTTATCAGGTATATCAGTGAATGTGTTCTCCAATTCTGCGGGCTTTTATTTTATTGATGATTTCCTTTGTTGTGAAAAAACCTTTAGTTTGCTGTAGTTCCATGTGTTTATTTTTTCTTTTGTTTCCCTTGCCTGGGGAGATATGTCCAATAAAATATTGCTGTGAGTAATGTCTGAGATTTTGCTGCCTATGCTTTTTTCTAGGATTTTTATGGCTTTGGGTCTAACAATGAAATCTTTGATCCATTTTGAATTTATTTTTGTGTGTGGTGTAAAAAGGAGGTCTAGTTTCATTTTACTGCACATATCTGCCAATTTTTCTACCACCACTTATTGAATAAACTATCTTTAGCCCATTGTATGTTCTTGCTTCCTTTGTCTAATATTAATTGACTAAAATGGTATGGGTTTATTTCTGGGCTTTCTATTCTGTTCCATTGATCTATGTGTCTGTTTTTCATGCCAGTACATGCTGTTTTGATTACTATGGTCTTATAATATAGTTTCATACTAGTTAGCATTCTTCTTCCAAATTTGTTCTTTCTCATATTTGCTATTGCTATGTTGGGCCTTTTGTGGATCCATGTAAATTTTTGAAGTATTTGTTCTAGTTCTGTGAAGTACATCATTGGAATCTTGATAGGAATTGTGTTGAATCTATAGATTGCTTTAGGTAGTACGGACATTTTAATGATATTAATTCTTCCTATCCATGAATATGGTATGTGCTTCCATTTACTTGCATCTCTATTTTTTTTTTCAGTGTCATAATTTTCCAAGAACAGGTCTTTACATCCTTGGTTTGGTTTATTCCCAAGTATTTTATCCTTTTGTAGCAATTGTGAGTGAGATTGTTTCCTTAACTTCCCTTTCTGTTAGTTTGTTATTAACATATAAAAATGCAACTATTTTTGAATATTAATTTTTTTATCCTGCTACTTTGCTGAATTCATTTACCAGTTCTAGTTGATTCTTGGTGGAATCTTTGGAGTTTTCTATGTACAGTATTTTGTCATCTGCAAATAATGACAGTTTGACTTCTTCCTTTCCAATTTGGATGACTTATTTCTTCTTTTGGTCTGATTGCTAGGGCTAGGACTTCCAGTACTATGTTGAATAGATGTGAAAGCAGACATCCCTGTCTAGTTCCCAATCTTATGGGAAATGCTAGTGATTTTTGCCTGTTGAGTATGATGCTGGCAGTAGGTTTGTTATATGTGGATGTTATTAAGTTTAGGTATGTTCCTCGAATTTCACTTTACTGAGAGTTTTTTTTTAATCATAAATGGATGCTGGATTTTATCAAATGCTTTTTCTGCATCTATTGATAGGATCATGTGGTTTATATCCTTCACTTTGTTTATGTGGTGAACCACATTTATTGATTTGTGTATGTTGTACCAATCTCGCATTCCTGGAATAAATCCCACTTGATCATGGTGTATCATCTTTTTGATGCATTGCTGTATTCAGTTTGCTACTAATTTCTTGAGGATTTTTAAAAATATATTTTATTGATTATTCTACTACAGTTGTCCCACTTTTTTCTCCCCTTTATTCCCCTCCACCCCCTGCCACTCCCTTCAGCATTCTCCCACCTTAGTTCATGTCCATGGGTCATACATATAAGTACTTTGGCTTCTCCATTTCCCATACTATTCTCAACTTCCCCCTGTCTATTTTGTACTTACCACTTATGCTTCTTATTCCCTGTACCTTCCCCCCATTCTTCCCTGTCTCCCTTCTTGCTGACAACTGTCCACATGATCTCTATTTCTGTGAATCTGTTCTGGTTGTTTGCTTAGTTTTTGTTTTCTAGGTTCAGTTGTTGATAGTTGTGAGTTTGTTGTCATTTTACTCTTCATATTTTTGATCACCTTCTTTTTCTTAGATAAGTCCCTTTAACATTTCATATAATAGGGGCTTGGTGATGATGAACTCCTTTAACTTGACCTTATCTGGGAAGCACTTTATCTGCCCTTCCATTCTAAATGATAGCTTTGCTGGATAGAGTAATATTGGATGTAGGGCCTTGCCTTTCATGACTTCAAATACTTCTTTCCAGTTCCTTCTTGTCTGCAAAGTTTCTTTTGAAAAATCAGCTGCTGGTCTTATGGGAACTCCTTTGTAGATGTCTGTCTCCTTTTCTCTCGTTGCTTTTAAGATCTCTCTTTATCTTTAATCTTGGGTAACAACTTAATGATGATGTACCTTGGTGTGTTCCTCTTTGGGTTCAACTTCTTTGGGACTCTCTGGGCTTCCTGGACTTCCTGGAAGTCTATTTCCTTTGCCAGAATGGGGAAGTTCTCCTTCATTATGTTTTCAAATAAGTGTTCAATTTCTTGCTCTTTCTCTTCTCTTTCTGGCACCCCTATGATTCAGATGTTGGAACATTTAAATTTGTCCTGGAGCTTCCTAAGCCTCTCCTCATTTGTTTGAATTCTTTTGTTTTTCATTCTGTTATGGTTGATTGTTTATTTCTTCCTCTGGTCCAAATCGTTGATTTGAGTCCCAGTTTCCTTCCCTTCACTGTTGGTTCCCCATACATTTTCCTTTACTTCACTTTTCATAACCTTCACTTTTTCCTTTATTTTGAGACCACACTCAACCATTTCCATGAGCATCATGATTATCAGTGTTTTAAACTCTGCATCAGATAGGTTGGCTGTCTCTTCATCACTTAGTGACATTTTTTCTGGAGCTTTAATCCCTTCTTTCATTTGGTTCATATTATTTTGTCTCACTGTGCCTGTTATGTAGTAAGGGGCAGAGCCTTAGATATTTGCCAAATCAGGGCAACTCATGTCTCTGTGTTGTGGCACTCTATGTGGGAGAAGGGTCTGAGAGGGAACAATGCTACTTGCTTAGCTCTCAGCCAGCTTGGAGTCACTTCTTCTCCCACAAGCAAAAAGGGCCTGTGTGGTGCTGATGACCAGGTGGGTGGGCTTTGTTTATGTTCTAGGACCCTGTGGAACTCTCCAACAAACTCTCCTGTGAGTCTGGGAGCTTCTCCTGTTGCCTCAATCCCCACAGATTTTTTCAATCAGAGGTTTTGGGAGTTTGTTTCCCTGTGCTTGAACCCTGGGTAGCATGGTCTGTCTTGCTTCACAATTGTTCCTACAGGTTTATCCACACACAAATGTGGAACCACCTGCTCTGCCAGCCACCGTCTTGCTCAGTCACCAGCCATAGCTTTGCCTACCCTGGTCCTCCAGCTGCTGCCTTGCCATGAGTCGTCTCTGTCCCAGCTGCTCACCTCCACCCCTCCTACCAGTCCGTATGAATGTTTCTTCTTTAAGTCCTTGGTTGTCAGACTTCCATACATTTCGATATTCTGGCATTTCTGACTATTTTTTAATTTTTCAATTGGTTGTTGTCCTTCTTTTGGTTGTGCCAGAATGCAAAATGTATTTTTCTATGTCTCCATCTTGGCCAGAAGTCAATTTGTTGAGAATTTTAATGTCCATGTTCATCAGGGATATTAGCCTATATTTTTCTTTCTTCGTAGTGTCTTTATCTAGTTTTGGAATTAGTATAATGCTGGCCTCATAAAATGATTTTGAAAGCTATCTGTTTTCTCAAATTTTTGAAATAGTTTGAGGTGAGGTGTTCTTCTCAAAATGTTTCATAAAATTCAACCATGATGTCACTCAGTCCAGCGCTTTTATTTGTTGGGAGTTTATTGATTACTGGTTCAATTTCACTAGTTGTAATCTATCTATCCAAATTCTCTGATTATTCATGATTTAGTTTTGGAAGACTGTATGTTTTTAGGATTTATCCATTTTGTCCAAGTTGTCCAGTTTGTTGGCATATAGTTGTTCATAATATTTCCTTTTCTTTTTAAAGTATATTTTATTGATTATACTATTAGAGTTGTCCCATGCTTTTCTCCCTCTACCCTGCATGCCCCTTCCCACCAGTCTTCCCACTTCTTAGTTCATGTCCATGAGTCACACATGTAAATTCTTTGGCTCCTCCATTTCCTATACTGTTCTAATCTTCCCCATCTGTTTTGTACCTACCAATTATGCTTCTTATTTCCTGTACCCTTTCCTTCCATTTTCGCTTTTCCTCCTCCCCAGTGAAAACCCTCCATGTGATCTCCATTTCTGTGATTCTGTTCCTGTTCTATTTGTTTGCATAGTTTGTTTTTTGTTTTTGTTTCTTAGGTTCAGTTGTTGATAGTTGTGAGTTTATTGTCATTTTATTATTCATAGTTTTGACCTTTATCTTTTTCTTAGATAAGTCCCTTTAACATTTCATATAATAAGGGCTTGGTCACGACGAACTCCTTTAATTTTACTTTATCTGGGAAGCACTTTATCTGCCTTTCTGTTCACAATACTTTCTTATAATCTTTTGTGTTTTTTGGTGTCATTTGTTATTTCTCCTCTTTCATTTCTGATTTTATTTATTTGGGTTTTCTCTCTTTTTTTCTTGATGAGTCTAGTGAAAGTTTTTTTCAATCTTGTTTATCTTTTCAAAGAATGAGCTCTTGGATTCAGTGATCTTATGTATCATTTTTTTGACTCTTTTATTTATTTCTGCCCTGATCTTTATTAATTCCTTCCTTCTACTCACTTTGGGCTTTGTTTGTAGTTCATTTTTAACTTTCTTTAATTGTGAATTTTGATTATTTACTTGACCTTTTCCCTGATTTTTGAGATAAGCCTGTAATGCTGTGAATTTCCCTCTTAGTATTGCTTTTGTGGTGTCCCACAGGTTTTGAGTTGTTGTGTGCTCATTTTCATTTGTTTCAAAGTACCTTTTGATTACTCCTTAATTTCTTTGTTGACCCATTCATTGCATAATAACATGTTATTTACCTTACATGTGCCTGTGTGTTTTTTAGTGTTCTTGTGATTTATTTCTAGTTTCATAGCATTGTGGTCAGAGAAGATGCTTAATATGATTTCAGTCTTCCTAAATTTATTGAGACTTATTTTGTGTCCTAATATGTGGCCTAGTATTTATATTGTGCTGCATTGGGGTGAAATTCTCTAAAGATATCAATTAAATCCATTTGGTCTAGTGTGTCATTAAAGTCACTGTCTCCTTGTTGATTTTCTGCCTGGAAGATCTATTCTTGAAGTCAATGGGGTGATAAAATTCCCATCTATGACTATATTCTGTTATTCTCTCTTGTTACATCCATCAAGATTTTCTTCATGTATTTAGGTGTTCTTACAGTGCATATGTGTTTACTAGGGTTATATCCTCTTCTTGGATTGTTCCCCTTATCATGATCTTGTGTCCTTCTTTGTCTCTTACTATAGCCTTGGTTTTAAAGTCTATTTTGTCAGATATAAGTAATGCTACCCCAGCTTTTTTTCTCTTTCCATTTGCATGGTATATTTTTTTCCATCCCTTTACTTTTAGTCAGTGTGTATATTTCAATCTTAGATGGGTCTTTTGTAGGCAGCATATATATGAGTCTTGTTTTCTTATCCATTCAGCTACCTTATGTCTTTTGGTTGGAGCATTTAGGCCATTTATATTTAAGGTGCATATTGATGATAAGAGTTTAGTACTATTTTATTATTAGACTATTTCCTTCCTTCCTTCCTTCCTTCCTTCCTTCCTTCCTTCCTTCCTTCCTTCCTTCCTTCCTTTCTTTCTTTCTTTCTTTCTTTCTTTCTCTCTCTCTCTCTCTTTCTTTCTTTCCCTTCCTGCCTTTCCTTCCTTCCTGCCTTTCCTTCCTTCCTTCCTTCCTTCCTTCCTTCCTTCCTTCCTTCCTTCCTTCCTTCCTTCTTTTGTTCCTTCTTTTCTTCTTCCTCTTCCTCTTCCTTTTCTTCTTCTTCCTCTTCTTCCTCCCCTCCCTCTCCCCTCTCCTCCTTCTTCTTAAATCAAGCCCTTTAACATTTGTTGCAATACTGGTTGACTGTTAACACACTCCTTTTGCTTTTTCTTGCCTGGGAAGCTCCTTATTTCTCCTTTGATTTTAAATGGGTATGATAGCATGGGTTGTAGGTCCTTACTTTTCATAACCTTTAATATTTCACACCACTTCCTTCTGGCCTGCAAAGTTTCTGTTGAGTAATCAGATGACAGTTTACTTTGTGCTCCCTTGTATGTAAATACCTGCCTTTCTCTTGCAGCTTTTAGGATTCTCTCCCTGTCTTTAAGCCTTGTAGTTATAATTATGATGTGTCTCAGTGTAGGCCTCTTTGAGTCAACTTGTTTGGAATTCTCTGAGCTTCTTGGACATGAGTCTTTTTCTTTCACTCAATTAGGGAAGATTTTGGTAATTATTTCTTCACATAGGTTCTCCCTATCTTGCTTGCCCTCTTCTCCTGGTATTCCCATGATGCTGATTTTGTTATACTTCATATTGTCCAAAATGTTTTAGTTCTTCTCATTTTTTAAAATTCTTTTTTCTACCTTATCCTCCAATTCACTGATTCAGTCCTCTGCTTCATATACCTACTGTTAATGACTTTCAGTGTATAATTTATTTCAGATATTGCATTCTTTATTTCTGACTGGTCCTTTTTTATGATTACCATGCCTTTTTTTCATGCTGTTGAGTATCCTTATAATATTTACTCAAACTGTCTACCTGATAAATTGTGTGCCTCCTATTTATTTAGTTGTTCTTCTGGATAATTCTCTTGTTCTTTCATTTAGGGTTCATTTCTTCTTTTTTCATCTTAAACATTTTTGTGCTTATATTTATTAACAAAAGTGGAATCATTCAACACATATTTATTAGTATCTAGTTCCCTTAATTTTTTAATTTTATTTTTTAACTTATTTTATTGTTGTTGAAGTACAGTTGTCTGCATTTTCCCCCAACCACTCCTCTCCTCCCCAGCCATCCCACCTCCCTTCCCTGATTCCAGCCCCTATTCCTTTTGTCCATGTGTACTTTACAGTTGTTCCTGAAAACCCTTATCACCATTTCCTCCATTATCCTTTTCCTCCTACCCTCTGATTACTGTCAGACTGTTCTTAATCTGAATGTCTCTGTTTATATTTTGCTTGCTTGTTTGTTTTGTTGATTAGGTTCCACTTAAAGATGAGATCATATGGTATTTGTCCCACACTGCCTGGCTTATTTCACTTAACATAATGCTCTCCAGTTCCATCCATGCTGTTGCAAAGGGTAGGAGCTCCTTCTTTCTTTCTGCTGCATAGAATTCTATTGTGTAAATGTACCATAGTTTTTTGATCCATTCATTTACTGATGAGCACCTAGGTTGCTTCCCTCACTTGGCTATTGCAAATTGTGCTGTCATGAATATTGGTGTACATTTGTTCTTATGGATTGGTGTTTCGGAGTTGTTAGGATATAATCCCAGCAGTGGAAGTGCTGGGTCAAAAGTGAGTTCCATTTTTAGTTTTCTGAGGAAATTCCATACTATTTTTGACAGTGGCTATACCAGTCTGCATTCCCACCAACAGTGCACTAGGGTACCCTTTTCTCCACATCCTCTCCAATACTTGTTTGTTGATTTGTTTATGATGGCCATTCTGACTGGTGTTAAGAGGTATCTCATTGTGGTTTTAATTTGCATCTCTCTGATAGCTAGTGATGCTGGGCATCTTTTCATATGTCTCTGGGCCCTCTGTATGTTCCCCTTGGAGAACTGTCCATTCAGGTCTTTGCCCATTTTTTAATTGGGTTGTTTGTCTTTGTGGAGCAGAGTCATGTGAGTTCTTTATATATTTTGGAGATCAAACCCTTGTCCAAGGTATCATTGGCAAATATGTTTTCCCATACAGCTGGTACCTTTTTCATCTTAACGTTGTTTTCTTTAGCCATACAGAAGCTTTTTATTTTTATGAAATCCCATCTGTTTCTTCTTTCCTTTATGTCCCTTGCTCTAGGGAACATAGCAGTGAAAATATTGCTGTATGGAATATCTGAGATTTTCCTGCCTATGTTTTCCTCTAGGATTTTTATGGCATCACAACTTATATTTTATTCTTTTATCCACCTTGAATTTATTTTTGTGTATGGTGTAAGTTGGTGATTGAGTTTCATGTTTTTTACATGTAGCTGTCCAAATCTCCCAACTCCATTGTCGAAGAGGCTATTTTTTAATGCATTTTATGCTTTTCCCCCTTTGTCAAATATTAATTGACCTTAAAGACTTGGGCTTATTTCTGGTCTCTCTGTTCTGTTCCATTGGTCTATGCATCTGTTCTTATGACCATACCAGGCTGTTTTGATTACAGTGCCCTTATAATACAGTTTGATATCAGATAGAATGATCTCTCCTACTTTGTTTTTCTTTCTCAAAACTGCTACTGCTTTGCAGTGTTGTTTTTGGTTCCATAC
Organism: Anoura caudifer; assembly: GCA_004027475.1. Lineage (NCBI taxonomy): Eukaryota > Metazoa > Chordata > Mammalia > Chiroptera > Phyllostomidae > Anoura > Anoura caudifer. The sequence continues at coordinate 71,648 of PVKU01007728.1, read as the reverse complement.
ACATTTTGGAAATGTTCGTTCTATATCTGTGAAATATGTCATTGGTACTTTAACAGGGATTACATTGAATCTATGAATTGCTTTGGTTAGTATGGACATTTTGATGATGTTAATTCTTCCAATCCATGAACATGGTATAGGCTTCCATTTTGTTTGTGTCTTTCTTAATTTCTTTCTTCAGTGTTGTATAATTTTCTGAGTATGGGTCTTTTACCTCCTTGGTTAGGTTTATTGGTAGATATATTATTTTTCTTGTTGCTATATCAAAAGGGATATTTATCTTGATTTCTGCTTCTGATATTTCATTGTTGGTGTACAAAAATGCCTTTGATTCCTGAATATTGACTTTGTATCTCACTGTTTTGCCAAATTCACTTATTAGGTCAGGTAGTTTTTTCATGGAATCTGTTCAATTTTCAATGTATACTCTCATGTCATCTACAAAAAATGGAAGTTTTGTTTTCTCCTTTCCAATTTGGATGCACTTTATTTTTATTTTTGCCTCATTACCATGACTAGGACTTCCAATACTATTTTGAATAGATGTGGTGAAAGTGGACAACCCTGTCTTGTTCCTGATCTTAGTGGGAAAGTTTTTAGTTTTTGCCCCATTGAGTATGATGTTGGCTGTAGGTCTCTCATATATGGCCTTTATTGTGTCGAGGAATGCTCCTTCTATGCCCATGTTGCTGAATGTTTTTTATCATAAATGGGTGCTGTATCTTATCAAATGCTTTTTCTTCACCTATTGATATGATTATGTGCTTTTGTGTTTCCTTTAGTTTATGTAATATATTATGTTTATTTATGTGTGAATACTGTACATTTTTGCATCCCTGGGATGAATCTCACTTGTTCATGGTGTATGATCTTTTTAATGTATTGCTGGGTGTGTTGTGCCAAAATTTCATTGAGGATTTTAGTGTCTACATTCATCAGCAATATTTGCCTGAAGTTTTCTTTCTTTGTTATGTCTTTATCTGGTTTTGGGATTAGGATAATGCTAGCCTCATAAAAAGAGTTTGGCAGTCTTCCATCTTCATGGATTTTTTGGAAGAGTCTGTGAAGGATAGGGTTTAGCTCTTCCTTAAATGCTTTGTAAAATTCTCTTGTGAAACCATCCAGTCCAGGGCTTTTGTGTGTTGGGAATTTTTTCATTAGTGCTTCAATTTCATCAGCTGTTATTGGTCTGTTCAGGCTCTCTGCTTGTCCTTCATTCAGTTTTGGAAGATTATATTTTTGCAGACATTTGTCCATTTCTCCTAGGTTTTCAAATTTCTTGACATATAGTTTTCCATAGTAAGTTCTTACAATCCTTTGTATCTGTGTGGTATCAGTTGCAATTTCTCCTCTTTCATTTCTTATTGTGTTTATTTGGGTCCTCTCTCTTTTTTTCTTGATGAATCTGGTTAAAGGCTTGTCTAGTTTGTTTATCTTTTCAAAGAAACAGCTCCTGGAGAATTCCATACTGCTTTCCATAGAAAACTAAAAATGGACCTACCTTTTGACTCAGCAACTCCACTGCTAGGATTATATCCTAAGAACCCTGAAACACCAATCCAAAAGAACCTATGCACCCCAGTGTTCATAACAGCACAATTTACAATAGCCAAGTGTTGGAAGCAACCTAGGTGCCTATCAGTAAATGAATGGATCAAAAAACTATGGTACATTTACACAATGGAATTCTATGCAGCAGAAAGAAGGAGCTCCTGCCCTTTGCGACAGCATGGATGGAACTGGAGAGCACTGTGCTAAGCAAAGTAAGCCAGGCAGTGAAAGACAAATACCATATGATCTCACCTTTAACAAGAAGCTAATCAACAGAACAAACAAGCAAGCATACTATAACCAAAGACACTGAAATTGAGAACAAGAGAGGAGAGGGGTAGGAATTTCAAGGGAAAGGGGGGGGGTTTAGAGCAACAAGTATAAAAGACACATGGACAAAAGCTCGGGGAGCATGGAAATGGGAGGGAACTGGGGAGGGATGGTGCACTGGTCTGGGATGGGAGTAGAAGACAGAAAACTGTACAAGAACAGCAATTAAAAAAAAAAAAGAAACAGCTCCTGGATTTATTGATCCTTACAATTGTGCTTTTAGTCTCTATGTCCTTTAATTCTACTCTGATCTTGGTTATTTCCTTCCTTCTATTTGCTCTGGGCTGTTTTTGTTGTTGTTCCTCCAGTTCCTGTAAGTGTAGGGTTAGTTTTTTTTTTTTTTTTTTGAAGTGTTTCTATCTTTTTAAGGTAGACCTGTATCGCTATGAACTTCCCTCTCAGGACTGCCTTTGCTGTGACCCATAAGTTGTTTTGGATTGTTATGAGTTCATTTTCATTTGTTTTCAGAAAATTTTCATTTCTTCCTTGATCTCATTTTTGACCCATTCATTCTTTAACAGCATGCCATTCAGTTTTCATGACTTTCAGTGTTTTTGAGCTTTTCCTTGAGGTTGGTTTCTAGTTTCATTCCCTTGTGGGTGGAGAAAATGCTTGATATGATTTCAATTTTCTTGAATTTGTTGAGGTTTGTTTTGTGTCCTATCATGTGTTCTATCTTTGAAAATGTTTCATGTACATTTAAAAAGAATGTGTATTTAGCTTCTTTGGTATGAAAGGCTCTCTGTATAGATATATCAATTAAGTTCACTTGTTCTCAGACATTGTTCAATGCCACAATATCTTTGTTGATATTTTGTTTGGAAGATCTATCCTTTGTTGACAGTGGGGTGTTGAAATTCCCTTACTCTAATTGTGTTGGTGTCAATATCTTTCTTGAAGTCCTCCAAGATACTCCTTATATATTTGGATGCTCCTATGTTGGGTGCATATATATTTTCAATATTTATGCCTTCTTGATGGATTTTTCCCTTGATTGTTATGAAGTGACATTCTGGCTCTTTTTTTACGGCCCTTGTTTTGAAGTCTATTTTGTCTGATACGTGTGTTGCTACCCTAGCTTTTTTTCCCTGTCTATTTGCTTGGAATATTTGTTTCCAGCCCTTAATTTCCAGTCTGTGTAGGTCTTTTGCTCTGAGGTGGGTTTCTTGTAGGCAGCATATGTGCAGGTCATGCTTTCTTATCCATTCAGCTATTCTATGTCTTTTGATTGGAGCATGTAATCCATTTACATTTAAGGTTATTATTGATAGGTACTTATTCATTGCCATTTTACATCCTTCGTACCTGCGTTCATTGCTCTCTCAATCTTTTTTTTTTTTTTTTCCTTTCTTTTTCTTAAAGCAGACCCTGTAGCATCTCTTGAAGATCTGGTTTGGAGGAGGTATATTGTTTTAGAGTTCTTTTGTCTGGGAAACTCCTTATTTCACCTTTCATTTTAATTGAGAGCCTTGCTGGATAGAGTAGTCTTGGTTACAGGTCTTTCTTTTTCATTGCTGGGAATATTTCTTGCCATTCCCTTTTGGCTTGGAGTTTTTCCATTGAGAAGTCAGCTGCTAACCTTATCAGGGCTCCTTTGTATATTACTTCCTCTTTATCCTTTGGTGCCTTAAGATTCTCTCTTTGTGTTGGAATTTTGCCATTTTAATTATGGTGTGTCTTGAGGTAGGCCTCTTTGGGTTCCTCTTGATTGGGACTGTCTGTGTCTCCTGGATTTGTGTGACTCTGTCTCTCATCAAATTAGGGAAGTTTTCCATCATTATTTTTTCAAACAGGTTTTCTATCCCTTGTTCTTCTTTTCCTTCTGGTAATCCTATTATATGGATTTTATTCCGTTTGATGTTGTCCTGCAGTTCCCTTAACCCCTCTTCATTCTTTCTGAGCCTGTTTTCCTTTTATTGCTCTTTCTTGGTGTTTTTTCCTCCTTTGTCCTCCAGCTCACTGGTCTGATCCTCTGCTTCATCTAGCATTTTTTTTTATTCTTTCTACTGTGTTCTTCAGTTCAGAAATTGTATTCTTTATTTCTTCTTGGCCCGTATTGATAGTTTCTATTTCCTTTTCATGTTGACATAGTTTGCAGTGAGTTCATTGTAGTTTCCCTGTAGTTTCTGATAATTCTCTGTGAGCTCATTGAGCTTCCTGATAACCATTACTTTGAATTCCATATGTGATATTTGAGTTGCCTCTATTTCATTTAGCATTCTTTCTGAGGCCTCCTCCTTTCCTTTCATTTGGGGATTGTTTCTTTGTGTTCCCATTGTTTGTGAGACTCTTCTGGTTTGCCTTCCTTTCTTAATTTGATCTGTTCTGACTCCCTTGGTTTGTGGTGCAAACTTCTGTGATAGGAGATCAGTGAGATTCACTGGTGCAGTCTCCTTGATCTCCTGAACTTGCTGCTCTTGGGGTGTTGTTTCTGTTGGCTCTCTGGATGTCTTTGGGTTTTGGTTGTTGTTGGGTCTTTCTTTAATGGGTCTTTCCCTCCAGCTGATTAATTGAGGGTCACTCCACCCACCACATATTGTATGCTGTTGTGCAGGTGCAGACAGGTTGTTTCAAAATTGGTTCTTTTGTCTGTCTGAGGTTATGAGGCTTCTCTCTCACTATTATTTAGTTGTATGTCCTGGATAATTTCTCCGCCATTTAGTTGTAATTCCAGATTGGTCCTGAGTGGAGGTTAGTGCGGCTTTCTCTCACTCACTGCCATCTTCCTTATTATCTGTTGGTGGTTCCTTTGTTGGTGGGTTCTCTCTTCCTGCAGGTATAATGATGTTCACAGCTTCCATCTACTCTTGTATGTGATCAGTTGCAGGGGGGATAGCAAAATGGATTAAGACAGTGGGAGTGTATTCTCTGGGAGTTAAGTACCAAACCATAGAGATGAGCTAGGAGATCCTTTTGATAAGTATAGTGTTAACTATTATATTTCACCCAATTAGCCACTTTTTATAAAGGGTGGAAAAGAGGTAAGACTCTTGTTAGAGGGAGAAAGGATTGTAAGTTGAGTCCAGAAAACAGAGAGTTTGTGGGAGGTCAGATTATGAGATATAGTGAGAGTAAAGGACAGAAAATAGGCATAGTGTGTGTATGAGAGAATAGAGTTTACCACAACAGTAATAAAGTTCCAGGAGATAGTGAAATGGGCTAAGATCTAGGAGGGGTGCTGTGTTGTATTTTCAATTGTATTGAACAAGAATTATTTACAATAATAGTGGAACAACAGTCATATGACAGAAACAATATGATCTGAATAACAAGAATAGGAAGTACATGACCTAGAGTCATGTACTTCATGCTATTGGAACAAAGTGAAGTGAAGGAAGAAAAATTAAAAATATAGTATGAAAGGGAAAACAAGGAAAACCAGTCAAACAATGCAATTAAACAAACAAATAAAATGAAGAAAACTTAACAGAAAGAAGAGAAATTAAAAAATACTAATAAAAAGAGGTAAAATAATGAAAAATAGTAATAATACAAATAAACAATAACATGCAAGTTCTCTCACTTAGCAAAGTGAAATTTGTGTTAGTTTCTCACCTTTGTGATCCCTCCTTGGGTCTGACTCTGGTCCTCTGACAGCTCCAGGTTTTATTGTCTCACTTGCAGAAAAGAAAACAAAAAAAGGAGGGGATAAAAAAGCCTCCTACTGACTTTAAACTAGCCAAGTAAATTCTGCTGGTCTTCCTGGATGTCGCAGGCTGAGTAGGGTTGGGATTTGCTTTTCTCTTCATATGGCTTTGTGAGGATGGGGGCCAGGTCTGTGCCAGAATCTTCACAGTTGTCCAGCCTCCAGCCCAGGTGCTCTGTTCTCTGCTGGGCCCCCATTGTCCAACTGCACCAGGCTGGCTCCTTCAATCCACCAGCTGTCCTGTGCTTGAGGTTCACCTATTAGTGGCAACTCATACACCACCTTCCCTTTCTTTGCTGTTCTAGGTGCTAGGCACTATCAAAGTTTCTTCACAGTAGTTCAGCCACCCCACTGAATTAAGTATTTCTGATGACTGCTAACTTCCTGAGCTTTGCTGCTCTTCTCTGTGGAGGGTGCCTCCTCCTTCCTCTTAGAGAGCCAGCCAGGGACCACATGGCAGCAGGACTGGGGGAGTGGCTGAGGCTGCTGTACCAGCGGTAGTGGTGGGCACTGGCCTTAGCTGTGGCACTAGGGGCATCAAGGGTGGCTGCTACAGGAGAGTTGCCTAAACAGCCACAGAGAGCCTTTTCTTAAATAAAATCCTTCTGTTCAAGCCTGCTGCTCCTCACAAGCACCTGGCCTCTCACACAGCCCAACTTTCCAACCAGACTGAAGATTATCCAGGTCAAGGTTCCTTATGGCCCAACTCTTCTCCCTTCTCCAGGCATCATCCAGCTCCCCAATTTCTCTGGTAATGACCTAGCTGGTGTCCAGAGTCTCAGCAGGTGAACATCACCCCTGTTGTCTCCCACTTCATCTGTATTCCTCCCCGCCTCCTGCTGCCCCCCACTACCCCCTCTAGCGACTTCAAGCATCCAGATCCATCCTGGTGCCACTGCATCCTCCCTGCTTGGCAGGGGAGAGAGCTGTTGATTTGGCTCTTGTCCAAGGATCTTGCAGCAGGTGCCAGCAGGCACTGGACCACAGGTTGTAGCAATCCTAGTCCCTGCACTGGTCCCAGGGACCTTACCATTCCAATGCAATCTCCTTACTGTCTGGTTTTGAATGTCCTTTACAATTTTGGCCTCCAACCTTCAGATATGCTGGGATACTGTTGGATGTTTACTCTGTTCCTCAGAAGATTGGCAAGGTGTTGCACCTGTGCACAGGGGGAAGTGGCCTCTGCTGCCACCTACCTTGCCACCACCTGGAAGATAATCTAGGGTCTGTTTCTTTGTTTTCCCATTTTGGCTGCTTTTTTTTTTTTTTTTTTTTTTTTTTTTTTTTTTTTTTTTTTTTTTTTTTTTTTTTTTTTTGTATTTTCTGCTTTAGCTGCTAAACTAATCAGCCACTAAGCCAATTAGTTGTTAAACTAATTAAGCTGTAATCAACAGCCTGGCTTAAGCTCCACTGAGTGGGAAGGAGTATTTTCTGTGGGCATGTCTCTGCTTCCCCCCAGGCTGATGCCATCTGGAAAGAAGTGCTCTGCCTGAGAAAGATGGCTCTTGCAGTATGGGGAATGATTCAGCATGTGGATCCTGGTGGTTGTCCTTCAGTTCTCTCCCCATAGCCACTGACCCCAGGCTCTCCTCAATGTCTAGGTTTCTCTGTCATCCTTCTGTTGGAGCCCAGGTAAGTGGCTGCAAATAAAATTTTGTACATTGGCCCTCTAAGAGGTTCTCTGAGTCTCCAGCTGTCTCTTCTTGGCAGACAGAAACCTTGCTGCTTTTCACAGCTGGATGTTATCTGGGTTTCTTTCCAGCTCTGATGCTGTAGGCTTGAACACCCAGCTTGGTGTTTAGACCCCATACTTCTGAAGGGGAATACCCAGCTACTGAAATATTCTTCCAGGATTTCAGCTGCCACCCATAGGCACTGAGCTAGCCCTCTTGCACCTCCTCCATACTCCCTACCAGTCTCACTATGGTGAAGTGTTTTCTTCCATCTGTCATTGGATTTGAGGTTTCTCTCCAGCTAATGTCCAGTTAGTTATTCAGGGTGCTTTTTCTACAATTTAGTCAGAATTCCAGATTGTTCCTGGGAGAAGGTTAGCGTAGCTTCCACCTACTCCTCTATCTTGGATCTCCATGCTTCCTTTCCACCATTATCATTGCATTTCCCCCTAAAGACAGTGGTAACCACCCCAAGTTTCAGCAGCAGACTTCTTTTTCATCACAGTCAAATAGACTGAGGGCCTGCTGTCTGGGTCAACCTGGGGACCAGGCTCCCTGTGTCCATAGGGCATACTCCAGGGATTTCAGGGCAGTAGGCTGAGTGAAGTGAAAAAGGCACAGAGGTCAGGTTGAGCAGGTCCTGGGTGTTCTTGTGGACCCCTACTGCCACCAGACAGGAAGTGGCTGGCTTTTTTTCCCTTGCACACTGTTACATGGTCTCACTCATGGTACATGTGTGTAAGGTGCACCTAAGCAGAGGGGCAAACTTGTAGATTATAGGGCACTGATGTTCTCTGACTCACTCAGCAGTTTTGTTTTTTGTTTATTTTTTTATATTCTCACCCAAGGACATTTTTATTCATTGCCTTTTAAAGAGAGAGGAAGAAAGAGAGAGAGAGAGAAACATCAATGTCAGAGAGAAACATTGGTTGCCCTGTTGTATACACCCCTACTAGGGGACCATCTGCAATCTGAGTATGTGCCCAGACCAGGAATCAAACCCTTAACCTTTATGTGTACAGGACCTACAATCTATAACCTTTGGTCCACACTGGCCAGGGCAGCAGTTGTGGTTTTTAAGAAAACATTACAAAGGGCAAACAAACATAGATAATATTTCTGGTGAAAATGCATGTGTTGCATGTGGCCCCTGAGGGACCACCTCAGTTGGGTAGGTCCTACTCTTGGTTTCTCCGTGGCTGCCCTTAGAACAAAGTCCAAAAGATGAAGCCTGGTGGTCTTTGGTAATAAGTGAGAGCATAAGCTCCTTAGACATGTCCACTCCACAGACTACACTGTTGTGCAACAAACCCTTTTTCATAAAAGCTACCAATGGGTGTGCAGGGGACTCACAACCCCTGGCTAAAAAAGGCCCAGGCACTTGGGTTCCTTAGAGTAGACATGTATGCTTACCAAGTGTTAGTTGGATTTGTTCCTAAACTTTGTAGGCCAGTTGTGTGTGCTATTTAAATTATTTAAAACTTTAAATTTAGTTTATGTTATGCAAACTGATGAGAAAAATGGGAATACCTGTACAAGTGAAAAATACATTTTTAAAATAAAAATTATTTGACTACTTTGGAAAACCTGCTGAAGATGAATTAATTAAAAAATTGTCAAAGATCGCCCTGACTGAGTGGTTCGGTGTTGGAGTATCTCCAGTACAACAAAAGTTTGCTGGTTTGATTCCTGGTCAAGGCACCAACCTAGGTTGCGGGTTCCATCCTCAGTTGGGGCTTGCATAGGAGGCAAACGATTGATACTTCTTCTCTCACATCAATGTCTCTCTCTCTCTCTCTTTCTTCTCTCTCTAAAATCAATAAAGATATTTTCAGGGGAGTATTAAAATAAATAATAAGAAGTTGTCAAAAATGTTTGTGAGGCAACTGTAGGGGGAAGAGGTGGAGGAATTATAAGAATATCAAGAATTCTGTACTCTGATTGCTTCATGGTATCTTTCAGTTCTAACTGCACTTTGAAGAAGCCTAAACTGGAAATCAAATTTGATGCATTACATATGTGACTTTTGCAGAAAGGACCAGGAAGACTCAGGAAAAGGCCTTGGTCCAAATTTAAAAGTTAAACATTGGCAAATAAATGTATTCTTATGTGTTTTGAGTTTAAATGGTTATTTTGTTTTATTTTTATGATCCCCCACTTTAGCTGAGTTTTTGCTCAAGTACCCACTGTATCAGATAAGATACATGCACATCATGTTGGGAACATAGCTCCACAGAGAGTACACTGAAGTCACCCTATACAAGTCTGGTTAACTTAGCATTCTAATTTCTAGGAATATTTCTGTTGGCTAAATAACATGTACCTACAGCTTTTTGTATCACAGAGTGAGGCTGTGACTATTCAGGGACTAAGTCATCCAGTATTTGCTGCTGCCTGTAATTAGAAAAGGCACGCTGCTGCTTGTGGAGCTCAAGAGCATTCTGCCTGAGGGTGATCCACACTTGTGAGTGTGGTGGGGGAGGTGGGGGCAGGGGAGCTCTGACTGGCACACAACAGTGTATAAGAGGGGATCAAGAGAAGGTAGAAAGAAGAAGATTAATCCTCAGAAGGATGGGCCCATCTTCTCCTGTTGCTTGTGAGTGAAAGAGAAACCCTCAATAATAGACATTTTCCTGGGATAGGTATGGATAGAAATACACATCTTTTCTTTGTTGTCTTAGAGAACAAAGATTAGTTCTCTCATCTATTGGAAATGGTAGAAAGTGGCCTTCTTACAAACTTACATGATCCAGAAACTAATAGAAGAAATTTAAATCTGCAGGCAGCCTACCTGACAGGAAAGCAGCACGAAGATGAGAGCTGATGTTGCAGGGGAGCAAGGACACCAGGATGAACTCCTTGTTTTTGTTTAAACACTGAGCTTTTAATGAGTTCATTTTGTGAAATGGTAGATCCTTCAAGGAATGAGCAACAAGAGACTATCATACAGGCCTGGCTCCACATTAATCACAAAGTTAAGAGTTAATATTTTCCACTTTCTCTATTCCTTTAGAAACCCTTTTGTACTTTTCCAATAACCCTTACCAGATTTGATTCTGTATCAGCCATCTAAGTGCTCATGCATTTTCATTGCTGGGGAGTAAGCTCCTCAAGGTCAGGATCCATCTCAGAGTCCCCACACAGAGTGTAACAGTGTAGCAGAGTATGTAAGCAGAGTATGTAGATGGACAATTCATACTGGTGGAATGAATGAATGAATGAATGAAGGCAGGCAAGGAAGTAACATACTTAAAATAGACTGGACTTTAATCAACTTCTGAGTCATGCCCACTAAACTCTGAACTGAGTGCAAAATCAAGTTCAATATTTTAACAAAATGATGTTTTAACAAAAATAATACTTTTGACCTTTTCTGTGACCTGTTCCAGGCACTAGAAGTTGGGGTAGGGCCCTGAGCACTTGGTCCACATCCTCTCCCCATGTCAGAAAGTGGTGTTAGTGAATAGTTGAGTAACTGCCAAGAAGTGAATTAAGAGACAGTTTCCATGTAAAGTAACCTCTCTTTTATATCTAATACTAGTTGCAGTTTATATACTTAGGTAAAAAGATAACCTGGTTAATTTCAGTGAGGAATTTTTATTATTTGAGAGCTTAAAAAATAATTACACTTATTTTTTCTTTCACATATAAGGGTAGTCTGAGCATGTGTAACTTAAAAAGTTTATAATCTTACCACCCAAGAACACCACAGTTAACATATTGATATTAAATATTTCAACCTTTTTTCTCTGCATTGTTTTGTTCTATAACTGGGATCAAACTATACATGCAACTTTGGGTACTGCCCTTTTTGACTAATCTATATTTTGCATTTATACAGCCATTGACAATGTAATTTTAATGACTACTTAATGTTCTATGACCTGGATGTATTATAATGTATTTAACAATTCTCCCCAGTCTGGATTATGAATAAATACTTCCATTAAAAAAATTTTAAAAATATATTTTATTGATTATGCTATTACAGTTGTCCCATTTCTCCCCCATCATTCCCCTCCACCCTGCACACCCCCACCCACATTCCCCCCCTTAGTTCATGTCCATGTGTCATAAGTTCTTTAGCTTCTACATTTCCCACACTATTCTTGCCCTCCCCCTGTCTATTTTCTACCCACCTTCTATGCTACTTATTTTCTGTACCTTCCCCCCTCTCTCCTCCTCCCACTCCCCTGTTGCTAACCCTCCAGGTGATCTCCATTTCTGTGTTTCTGTTCCTGTTCTTGTTGTTTGTTTAGTTTGCTTTTGTTTTAGATATAGTTGTTAATATCTGTGAGTTTGCTGTCTTTTTACTGTCCTATTTTTTATCTTCTTTTTGTTAGGTAAGTCCCTTTAACATTTCATATAATAAGGGCTTGGTGATGATGAACTCCTTTAACTTGACCTTATCTGAGAAGCACTTTATCTGCCCTTCCATTCTAAATGAAAGCTTTGCTGGATAGAGCAATCTTGGATGTAGGTCCTTGCCTTTCATGACTTGGAATGCTTCTTTCCAGCCCCTTCTTGCCTGTAAGGTCTCTTTTGAGAAATCAGCTGACAGTCTGATGGGAACTCCTTTGTAGGTGACTGTGCCCTTATCCCTTGCTGCTTCTAGAATTCTCTCCTTCATTTTAATCTTGGCTAATGTAATTAATTATGATGTGCCTTGGTGTGTTCCTCCTTGGGTCCAACTTCTTTGGGACTCTCTGAGCTTCCTGGACTTCCTGGAAGTCTATTTCCTTTGCCAGATTGGGGAAGTTCTCCTTTATTATTTGTTCAAATAAGTTTTCCACTTGTTGCTCTTCCTCTTCCCCTTCCGGTACCCCTATAATTTGGATGTTAGGACATTTAAAGATGTCCTGGAGGTTCCTAAGCCTCTCGTCATTTTTTTGAATTCTTGTTTCTTCCTTGTTTTCTGTTTGGTTGTTTCTTTCTTCCTTCTGGTCCACTCCATTGATTTGAGTCCCAGTTTTCCTCCCATCTCTACTGGTTCTCTGTGTGTTTGTCTTCATTTCACTTATTGTAGCCTTCATTTGTTCATCTAATTTGTGAGCAAAATCAACCAATTTTATGAGCATCCTGATTACCAGTGCTTTGAACTGTGCATCTGATAGTTTGGCTATCTCTTGGTCATTTAGATGAGTTGGCTCTGAGTCTTTGATTTGTTCTCCTGTTTGAGCCATTTTAATTTATGGTCTGGTATCGGCTGTTATGTAGTGAGGGGTGGAGCCTTAGGTGTTCCCCAGGGTGGGGCAGCCCAGTCGCTGTGTTGTGACTCTGTATGCGGGGGCAGGGCCAGAGAGGGAACAATGGCGCTTGGTCTGCTGTCTCTCAGATTCTGGTACCTTCCGCTGTTTCCCCTTCGGCTGGATTATCTGCATGCAAATGTGGGACAACCTGGTCAGCTAGCTGCAATGCATGGCCTCACTGGGTCTGCACTGTTGCCACCCTGTGCCTGGGGTCCGCTAGCTGCTGCCTATGCACCTGGGTCTATCAACCTCCACTTTTTCCTGCCTCGACTCCGCCCCTCTTACTAGTCTGGATGAATGGTTGTTAGACTTCCGTACAGTTCAATTTTCTATCAGTTCTGGTTGTTTTCTTGTTTCTAAATCTTTGTTGTCCTTAATTTTGGTTGTGCAAGGAGGCACAGTGTGTCCACCTACGCCTCTACCTTGGCTGGAAGTCCCATTAAAAATTTTTAATGTATATATTCAGTTACTTTACAGTGTACACTGGTTTTTTAAGGTTTCTTGTGAAGGCAGCAATCCCCTGATCTCTTCTTTTTGATTCTTTGAGGCAATCACTTTTCTTTTAGCTGATTATTTTGGAATTTACCTTCCTACCTTCCACTACCATGCTTATATCTCTACATCTTGAATATTCACTTTTAGGCTACAATGGCTTTCCCCAGGGAAGATGAACATTTAGTTCTCTTTAAGCACTACTACAATACAATGTATATGTATACCTGAATCCTCCCCAATTGAGCTGTCTTGTAACTTTGGTGAGCTTAGCATTTAGCATTTATATTACATTGTTATGTGCATGTCAGTTCTTTTCATGGCTAAGGCATATGTTATATCATGATTGCCTTTCCCTTCTTGCACACATTTTTGTTACACTGGAGTTAAACTTTCCCCAGGATTCAGAGAAGCAAAAGAATGAGACCCAGCAGCAGCTGGGGCAGTCATGGGCCTGGTTGCCCTGGTGAGCAACAATGTGTGTGAGCTGTAACAGCCCCTGGTGCCCTGCACCCACCTTCCTAGCATACAAGAATATGGCTGCTGCTCCACTTTCACTTTCAAAATATCACACAGAATGTCTCTGTGGCAAAGGTAATCTGAAACCATTCAGGGAGGGAACTCTGGAAATACAGTTTCAGCTCAGTGAAGTTGACACAGTACAACTGCAGCCGCATCTTCTTTTTTTAAAAGTCTATTTTGTTGATTATACAATTAGAGTTGTCCCAATTTTTCTTTTCCCCTCCTCTGCCCTATACCCCCCTTCCCTCTAGCAGTCCACCCACTTATTTCATGTTCATAGGTCGTGAGTGTAAGTTCTTTGGCTTCTCCATTTCCTGTATTATTCTTAACAACCTCATCTATTTTGTACCTACCAATTATGCTTCTTATTCCCTGTACCTTTCCCCCCTTTCTCCCTCTTCACCCTTCCTGCTGATAACCCTCCAAATGATCTCTATATCGATGATTCTGTTCCTGTTCTGGTTGTTTGCTAAGTTTTTTGCTACTGCTGTTGTTGTTTTAATTCCAGTTGTTGATAGCTGTGAATTTGTTGCCTTTTTTAATGTTCATAGTTTTGATCTTCTTTTTTCTTAAATAAGACCCTTTAACATTTCATGTAATAATGGCTTGGTGATGATGAACTCCTTTAACTTTACATTGTTTGGGAAGCACTTTATCAGTCCTTCCATTCTAGATGATAGCTTTGTTCGATAGAGTAATCCTGGTTGTAGACTTCAAATACTTCTTTCCAGTCCCTACTTGCCTATAAGGTTTCCTTTGAGAAATCAGCTGATAGTCTTATGGGAACATCTTTGTAGGTAACTGCTTTTTTAAAATTCTTGCTGCTTTTAAGATTCTCTCTTTATCTTTAACCCTTGTCATTTTAATTATTATAGGGACCTGTTCTGCGTGGCAGTGGCAAATGTAGCCCAGACCCTGATTTGGAAAACCGGCAGGGAGCAAGTTGACACACAAGGGCCACGTCCACAGATTGGTTTTCCTATGGGGAATTAGGCCTGCACTGTACTTAGGCTCCTTTGAAGCTTGCTTTTTGCTAAAATTCCCTCACCCTGAATTGAGGCAGCAAATGTTTACTGAATATGTTTAAAGTAACTTCCTAAAATCTGTGCTAAACCTCCCATGGGTGGAGTGTAACCAGTTCAACCACCTTTCCCCTTGCATTTACAAATATCCTTTTCTTTGAAGTAATTATCAACATCCTCTCCTTTGTTATCTGTAAAAGGTAACCACCTAAAGTGAACTTGTGCACAGTAAATGAGGACCATCCTCGATGTAATGTACCCAGAAAAGCAATACAAGCCTTCCAGGATAGGGTTGGGGTCCTCTCTTACTCAGAGAGTGGCCATGCTGTCTATTTTTCCTCCACAGGACTTCTGTAGTCTGTGTGAATTTGTTCATCGCAGCCACAACACATGGACCCTGCTGGCCAGACTCTGCATCAAATTATGATGTGTCTTGGTGTGGTCCTCTTTGGGTCAAAATTGTTTGGGATGCTCTGTGCTTCCTGGGCTTGTCTCTTTCCTTTGCCAAATTAGGGAAGTTTTCTTTCATTATTTTTTCAAATAAGTTTTCAATTTCTTGCTCATCCTCTTCTCCTGATTAGGAAGTGACACGTTTTTAGATGTCCCAGAGTCTTCTTATACTATCCTCATTTTTAAAAAATTCTTCTTTCTTCTTTTCATTCCAGTTGAATATTTGTTTTCCTTATCTTCCAAATCATTGATTTGAATCCCAGCTTCCTTCCCTTCACTGTTGGTTTCCTGTGGATTTTTCTTTATTTCACTTAGTATAACTTTGATTTCTTCCTTTATGTTGTTGCTGTACTCAGTGAGTTCTTTGAACATCTTGATCACCAGTGTTTTGAACTCTGCATCTGATAGTTGTCTATCTCTGTTGTGTTTAGTTCTTTTTCTGGGGTTTTGTTCTGTTCTTTTATTTGAGCCATATTTCTTTGTCTCCTCAATTTTGTAGCCTCCCTGTGTTTGTTTCTGTGTATTAGGTAGAGCTGTTTTGACTCCTTGTAAAAGTCACCTGTAAATTGTGTAGGGTGGAGCCTTAGGTAATCACAAGGGTGGGGCAACTCACTTTACTGCTTTGTGGCTTTGTGTGAAGGGGGGGCTCTGAGAGGGGATTGGGCCACTGCCTGGCTTCTGGGGGTTTTCCTAGCACTCTCCCCATTTCCAGTCACTTTACCCACTCCCTGTATGTGACTGACATTCTTCCAGCTGTTGCCATGTTGTTGAATCCCAGAGTGGGTGGGTTTGTGTGGGTGTTAAGACCATGTGGACCCTTGAAGTGAAATTTCCTAAAAAAATCCAGCAGTTTCTTCCACCACCCCAACCACCACTGGTTTTTGCAGCCAGAAGTTATGGGAGTTTATCTTTCTATAATGAACCCACAGTGCCGGATCCCAGGGCTGTGCAGTCTGACCTGGGTCAGGGATCCCTTGCTCACAAGCTATCCCTCCTTATTTTTATTCACCACACATGAATGTGAGACCACCCATGCCCATTCCACCACTGCTGATGCCTCTTCATGCCACACTATATCTCCTCACTTCTCTGCCCTGTCTCCACATCTCCTCTCTTCCTACCTGTGGCTTCTTTAAATCTACCTGTTGTTGGACTTTCATACAGTTTGATTTTCTCACTATTCTGGTTGTTAGTTGTCTTGAGATTTAGTGGTAATTCTTTTTTGTGGTTGTATGAGGAAGTGAAGTGTGTCTACCTAATGCCTCCATCTTGACCAGGAGTTGCAGTCCCATCCTCTTGAAAAAGTCTGACCTGCTCCATTCTGGACTGGTCATGCTCTATACTTGGTACACTGCTTTGTCCTGGGATTACCTTCTTCATCCAATTTAGTCCTTCTACCTTTTTTTCTTTTTGATTTATACCCCCTGTTTCCTGGATTCCATGTTTACCCTTTATTAGTTTATGCTCTTGTTTCTGTTGAGTACATCCTCAGGAACACTTAAGGAACAACAGGAATTCATAGGTTGTGAATGCTTTGAGAACTTGAGTGTCTAAAATGCCACTTACTCCTCTTAATGGTTTGGGTGCGTATAGAATTCTAGGTTAGAAATCATGTTTGTAGCATCCATTGTTGAAGTTGAGAAGTTCGAAGCCATTGTAATTCCTGATCTATGTATGTAATCTATCTTGTTTTCCTTAAAAATCTTACAACATCTTCTTTTTCTCAAAGTTCTGAAATTCTATGATGATGTACCACACTGTGGTTCTACTTTCATCCATTGTGTTGGGTACTCATTGGGACCTTATTTTATTACCAAGTCTCTAACCTTCAATTTCTTTGTTCTCTTAGTAGAACTCTTATCCTGAAGTTCTGGAACTGAGTCATTTCATCCATTTTTTTGTCTTTCCTTTGCTATTTTCTTTTGTTTGTTTAGTTAGTTTTTGTCCCTGACCCCCCCTTTTTTTCTTCTGTCTTCTGAGAAATTTTGTCAGCTTTACTTCCAAACCCATCTATTATTTAATTTCTGCTATCATTTCTTAATTTCCAAAACTCTTTTTGTTCTCTAACTGCTCTATAAAAACAGTATGTCTACATGCATAATAGTGATTCTATTTTTTTTTTTCAAAAAAACACTTCACCTTGTCTTATCTTTCTAAAGGTATCAGTCAGTACTAGTTTCTTTGCAAGGCACTTTTTAATTTGGCTGGTTTTGACTTTATAGTTCACATTTGAGGCTTTACTCAAGTGTCTGGTTATCTTTGACCAACTACTCACATTTAAGAGTGGGAGATTAAAAACTTGATCAGAAGCTTTGAGATTTTCTAATTTCAGGCTTTATTTCATAGTGATACAACAGAGACAGTTTGGGAGGAACTTGCATTGTTAGTATCCTTAGGATTTCCCTAGTGGACTGATCAGTTTGTCCTGAGAAGGAACCCCCATCTCCTTCCTCAGGGTGCAAACTTGATTGCTAGAGTGCTGAGGGATGCCTGGTTGTGCCAGCATTCCTACTGTATCCTGCTTTCTTACAATGCCCTGCTGTCAGTGGTGCCTGACACTCCTCAGTCCAAGCACCTCCACAGAGCAAACCTGGAGTCTTCTGCCACCCTGTCCCTGCCCACACTCTACTCCTCTCTTTGGGATTGCAAAACAATAAACATAAGGGAGAAGATCAGGGACTCTAAGTGCTTCATCAATATTCTTTCCAACTCTTCACAGAATGAAGTTACACCCCAAACTCCTGTTTTTACCCCAGTCATCTCTCTGCTTTCACTATTGTGGGAACTGCCACCTTCTAAATCATTTGGGAGTTGTGCAGAGCAGATTCAGCTGCTCTTGGCTTTTCTGGCCACTAAAGATGCAGCTTTTCACATCTGATGAGTGACATTACTGGCCTGCTCGCTCTGCAGCCTCCACATTTTATCATTTATGTCTAATCTCCCATTTTCTCTGTCCTTGAGGGCTTGTGCCTTTTTGAATATGCCTTTTTTTTTCTGTTTTGGTGAGGTTGGGGAGGGGACAGGGAGTGAGTATTCGAATTAATATCTGAATAACAGGTACCACATACCTTTTCCTGAAATTCAAGTGGTATTAGTTCCTGTGTAATTCACAAACATGACTTCAAGGTGCTGACTTAGCTCTAAGAGGCATCTGTGCTGACCCAAGATAACATAGGAGTCCAATTGTTTTTTTGCCCTAATATGTATATAGAAGCAACCCTGTCCTTCTCTCTCTCTCTCCCTCTTCTTTTTTAAAATTCTTATCTGAAGACATACTTATTGATCTTAGAGAGAGAGGAAGGGAGGAAGAAGGAGAGGGAGAGAAATTGATGTGAGAGGGACACATCGATCAGTTGCCTCTCATATGCACCTTGACCGAGGATCAAACCTACAACCCAAGCTTGTACCTTGACTGGGAATCAAATCCGCCACTTTTCAGTTTATGAGATGATGCTCCAACCAACTGAGTCACACTGGCTAGGGCAACCCTGTTCTTCTCTTTTAATTTTTTTAAAAAAACAACAACTTTTTATTCTATAGGGAGGAACTTTGTATACTTGTGTGTGGGGGGGAGGGAAGTTGCTATAAACAACCAGAGCTCTTTAAAGAAAGGCCTAGCAGCTTCCTGCTTATCATAAGGTAAAAAGAGCTAATTTTCTTGTATCTGCTTAACACCTTTTATTTTATGTACTTATTTATATGTTTTAAAATATTTTATTTATTTACTTTTAGAGAGAGAGGTAGGGAGAAAGAAAAGGAGGGAGAGAAACTTTGATGTGTGAGAAACGTCAGTGGGTTGCCTCTCTTATATACCCCAACATGGAACAGGTAGGGCCAGAGTAAGTGTGCACACAGTGGAAGCAAGCACCCTTGGGAATCCCACAGTGTGGTGGAATCTCCTTCTGTTGTCAGCTGGCCTGGCCTCTTCCACTTGCTTCTTTCCTTAGCAGCTCTTTAGGCAGATTTAGATAAAGTCTTGTTTTGTTTGAAATGAGGGAAGGTCTTTAAAATGTTACCTTGCCCAGTTTGGTTGGAGCTATTCTTTAGTTTTTTTTTTTTTTCTTTCTCATCCCTTTCCTATAATAATTCAACCTTTTTTAAAAAACTGGGTAGAGCTGGTGAGTGTGGGTGAAAAAGGGGCCACAAAATAAACCTGACAAGCTCAGGAAAGACCTTCATGGTAGCCTTACAAACTCAGAGACCTAAAGTAATCACAATGGATGGTCTGAAAATGAGAACTTCCTAACTAAAAGTGAGCCATGGTAGGTTGTCATGTCCTAGGCTGATATCTTCCCTGACAAAGGTCAATTTTTACTTTAACTGAGCTTCTCTATTATCTTTTTGCATCTATGATAACTGCCTTTGGAATGTCAGAGTAATCCCTCTTTTCCAAATCCCTCAGGGCACAGCCTCCCACCAGAGCAGAGACCACAGAGCCCCTCATTATTATCTTGTTCCTGCATACCATCTCTACGTGCTTTAAATGTTCCCTGTTGACTGTCCTATACCCACCAATGTAAAAGTATGTGTCTATCCATTTTACTTTTTATCCAGTCCCAGAGATTTCCCTGTTTTGCTTTCTCCTGCCCCCTAATCTACCACAAATGGATTTCATGTACCCCCTGTTATGTCTTGTCCTTTGATTGTAATGTATAAAGTAAGTGGTATAACTGCCATTTTTCTGGAGCATTCTCCCATTCCATTGAGATTTTGCTTCCCTGCAAATGTTGTTAGTTTGGCTCAAATAAACTAAAAAATTCTTTACAGGTTTGGACATTACATTGACACAAGTGAGGTCAACGAATACTTTGTAAGTCATTATGTCATCTGTAATAGACATATGCCCTATGAATGCATGATGCATTCAGCCACCTGTGCCATATAGAAACCCACAGGGCATCAGTCAGTTCTGAGGGGCAGGGACCATTTAGGTTAGAAGGGGCAAGAGAATCCTCTAAATCCACCCCTTAACACTGAGCTTGAGAGTTCCCATTACAGTGCAACCCCAGTTCTCAAACATAATTCATTCTGGAAGGCTGTTTGAAAAGTGATGTTCTAAAACCAAATCTTGCTTATACTCATGCATTTTCTCCTTTGTTACTTGAGAGACACATGACTGATCATAGAGGTATCAGCATGAAAGTGTTGTAAGGTTGAGAGCCAAAGTTTTGTTTGACAACCGAGACATCTTTTTTGGAAAACTTGGTTGAGAACCTAATTGTTGAGATGGGAAATAGTGGAGAACTGAGGTTTGACTGTGGTGTTTTATACTGCATTTGCCTTCAGGATAGTCACAATGAATTTTGCCTGAGGTAGTGAAAGTTTAGGTAGGTGAGAATTCTAGTTAAAATGGTAGGGAGATATAGTCAGGTGCCTACATTTCACATGCCTTGTTAATTAAGTGAAGGTAACAATGTTTGTTGTTTAGAAAACAACAGTTTTTGCAGTAGTAACCATTTTCATAAAATCAGACAATTGCCTCAGAATTAGGACAGAACTTGGCAGATTAGGACAGCCCATTAATTAGGACTTAGAGTGAGATGATGCAATCAATATAAACACAATATGGAGGTTTCTGTTAAGGCTAAAGGGATTACTTTTCCTTCAAAAGTAGAAAATAATTTTCATTAGCTAAAAGACCCATGACTTGAGGTTATCAAAGCAGGATAGATGGGATTAGGAGCAAACCTGTCTGCAAAATCACTTAGTGACCTCTTATTACCAGTCTGACTGGACTGCACCTGCCACCTGCTACTCTTAAGCTCTGTAGCCCACAATCCACATTTTTCCCTGTAGTCAGAGTGATCTCTTTCTTTTCTTTTTTTAAAAATTAAATACGTTTAAATTTTATTGCTGTTCAAGTACAGTTTTCTGCCTTTTCCACCTACCTCTCCCCACCCAGCCATCCCCATCTCCCTCCTGTGATTCCATCACTCCTTGTTTTTGTCCATGTGTCCTTTATAATTGTTCCTGAAAACCCTTCACACTTTCCTCCCCATTATCCCCTCCCATCTCCCACTGGACACTGTCTGTTTGTTTTTAATTTCAATGCCTCTGGTTATATTTTGCTTGCTTCTTTGTTTTCTTGATTATGTTACAGTTGAAGGAAAGATCATATGGTATTTGTCTTTCACTGCTTATTTCACTTAGAATAATGCTCTCCAGTTTTGTCCATGCTGTCACAAAATGTAGGAACTCCTTCTTTCTTTCTGCTGCATAGTATTCCACTGTGTAAATGTACCATAGTTTTCTGATCCATTCATTTGCTGATGGGCGCCTAGGTTGCTTCTAACACTTGGCTATTGTAAATTGTGCTGCTATGAATATTGGGGTGCATAGGTTCTTTTGCATTGGTGTTTCAGGGTTCTTAGGATATTCTAGCAGTGGAATTGTTGAGTCAAAAGGCAGATCCACTTTTAGTTTTCTGAGAAAATTCCATACTATTTTCCAAAGTGGCTCCACCAGTCTGCATTCCCACCGACAGTGCACTAGGGTTCCCTTTTCACCAAAACCTCTCCAACACTTGTTGTTTGTTGCTTTGTTTATGATGACCAATTCTGACTGGGGTGAAGTGGTATCTCCTTGTGGTTTTAATTTGCATCTCTCTGATGGCTAGCAATGATAGCCATCATATGTCTCTGGGCTCTCAGTATATCCTCCTTGGAGAAGTGTCTGTTCAGGTCTTTTGCCTATTTTTTAATTAGGTTGTTTGTCTTCCTGAAGTGGAGTCACGTGAATTCTTTATATATTTTGGAGATTAAACCCCTGTATGAGGTATCATTGGCAAATATGTTTTCCCATAAAGTTGGTTCTCTTTTCATTTTAATGCTGTTTTCTTTAGCCATGAAGAAGCTTTTTATTTTTATGAGATGCCATTTGTTTATTCTTTCCTTTATGTCCCTTGCTCTAGGGGACATATCAGTGAAAATGTTGCTGCATGGAATATCTGAGATTTTCCTGCCTATGTTCTCCTGAAGCACTTTTATGGTGTCACAACTCATATTTAAGTCTTCTCTCCACCTTGAATTTATTTTTGTGTATGGTGTATGTTGGTGATCAAGTGTCATTTTTTTTTTTTTGCATGTAACTGTCTAGCTCTCCCAACACCATTTGTTGAAGGGGCTTTTTTTGCTCCACTTTATGCTACTGCCCACTTTGTCAAATATTAATTGAGCATCTAGACTTGAGTTTATTTCTGGGTTCTCTATTCTATGCCATTGCTCCATGTTTTTGTTTTTATGCCAGTACCAGGCTGTTTTGATTACAGTGGCCTTGCAATACAGTTTGATATCAGGTAGAGTTAACCCTCCTATTTTGTTCTTCTTTCTCAAAATTGCTGCAGCTTATTGGGATCATTTATGGTTCCCTATAAATTTTTGAAATGTTTGTTCTATATCTGTGAAATATGCCATTGGTACTTTAATAGTTATTGCATTGAATCTATAATTTGCTTTGGGTAGTATGGACATTTTGATGATGTTAATTCTTCCAATCCATGAAACAGTATATGTTTCTATTTGTTTGTGTCTTCCTTATTCTTTCTTGAGTGTTGTGTAGTTTTCTGAGTGAAGGTCTTTTACCCCCTTGGTTAGGTTTATTCCTAGGTATTTTATTTTTCTTGTTGCTATATCAAATGGGATTTCCCCCCTGATTTCTGCTTCTGATGTTTCATTGTTGTTATATAAAAATGTCTTTGATTTCTGAATATTGACTTTGTTTCCCACTGTTTTGCCAGATTCACTTGTTAGATTGAGTAGTTTTTTTGTGGAGTCTATAGGATTTTCTGTGTACACTATTATGTCATCTGTAAACAATAGCAGTTTTGCTTCCTTTTATCTAATTTGGATGCCTTTTATTTCCTTTACTTGTCTGATTGCTGTGGCTAGGACTTCCAATATTATGTTGAATAGAAGTCGTGAAAGTGGACAACCTTGTCTGTTCCTGATGTTAGTGGGGAAGTTTTTAGTTTTTGCCCATTGAGTATGATACTGGCTGTAAGTCTCTCATATGTGGCCTTTATTATGTTGAGGAATGCTCTCTCTATTCCCACTTTGCTGAGTGTTTTTATCATAAATCAGTGCTGTGCCTTGTCAAATGCTTTTTCTGCATCTGTTGATATAATCATGTGATTTTTGTCTTTGTTTTTGTTTATGCGATGTATTATGCTTATTAATTTGCAAATATTGTACCATTTTTGCATCCCTGGGATGAACCCTACTTGGTAATAATGTATGATCTTTTTAATGCATTGCTGGATGTGGTTTGACAATATTTTGTTGAGGATTTTAGCATCTATGTTCATCAGCAATACTGGCCTGATGTTTTCTTTCTTTGTTATGTCTTGATCTGGTTTTGGGATTAGGATGATGCTGGCTTCATAAAAAGATTTTGGGAGTCTTCTGTCTTCTTGGACTTTTGGAATAGTCTGTGAAGAGTAGGGTCTAGCTCTTCCTTAAATGCTTTGTAGAATTCTGCTGTGAAAACATCCGGTCCAGGGCTTTTGTGTGTTGGGAGTTTTTTGATTACTGCTTCAATTTTGACAGCTATTATTAGTCTGTTCAGGTTTTCTGCTTCTTCTTCATTGAGATTTTGGAGATTATATTTTTCTAGAAATCTGTCCATTTCACCTAGGTTTTCAAATTTCTTGGCATATACTTTGTAGTCATTTTTTACAATCCTTTGTATTTCTGTGGCATCAGTTGTAGTCTCTTCTCTTTCACTTCTGATTGTGTTTATTTGGGTCCTTTCTCTTTTTTCTTGATGAGTCTGCTTAAAGGCTTGTTGATTTTGTTTATCTTTTCAAAGAACCAGCTCCTGGATTTACTGACTCTAAAATTGTACTTTTAGTCTCTGTCCTTTAATTCTGCTCTGATTATATTTCCTTCTTTCTACTTGCTCTGGGCTGTCTTTGTTGTTCCTCAAGTTGTTGTAGGTGTAGGGTTAGGTTGTTTATTTGAATTTTTTTTAGGTAGGCCTGTATCACTATGAACTTCCCTCTCAGGACTGCCTTTGCTGTGCCCCATAAGTTTTGAATTGTTGAGTTCATTTTAATTTTTTTTCCAGAAACTTTTTATTTCTTCCTTGATTTCATTCTTAACCCATTCACTGTTTAACAACAAATATTCAATCTCCATGAGTTTGAGTGTTTTTGAGCTTTTTCCTTGAGGTTGGTTTCTAGTTTCAGTTTCTTGTGGTTGGAGAAAATGCTTGATATGGTTTCAATTTTCTTGTATTTGTTGAGGTTTGTTTTGTGTCCTATCATGTGGTCTACCTTTGAAAATGTTCCATGTGCATTTGAAAAGAATGTGTATTTTGCATCTTTAGTTAAGTTTTTGATCTAGGACATTATTCAAAGCTGCAATATGTTTGTTGGTATTTGTTTGGAAGATCTATCCATTGTTGACAGTGGGGTATTGAAATTCCCCTACTCTAATTGTGTTGGTGTCAATATCTTTCATAAAGTGCTCCAAGGTTTTCTTTATGTATTTGGGTGCTCCGATGTTGGGTGCATATATATTTGTTATGTTTATGTCTTCCTGATGGATTCTTCCCTTGGGTAATATGAAGTGACCTTCTGGCTCTTTTTTTATGGCCTTGTTTTGAAGTCTATTTTGTCTGATATGAGTATTGCTACCACAGCTTTTTTCCCCCTGTACATTTGCTTGGAATATTTGTTTCCTGCCCTTCATTTTCAGTCTGTGTAGTTCTTTTGTTGTGAGGTGGGTCTCTTGTAGGCAGCATATGTGTGGGTCATGCTTTCTTATCCATTCAGCTATTGTAAATCTTTTTATTGGAGCATTTAAACCATTTATGTTTAAGGTTATTATTTATAGGTACTTATTCGTTGCCATTTTTTCATACCTGTTTCCTCTCTGTCACTCTTTTTTTCTTCCCTTTTCCTAAAGCAGACCCATTAGGATCTCTTGAAGATCTTGTTTGGAGAAGGTATATTCTTTGAGGCTTCTTTTGTCTGGAAAACTCCTTATTTTGCCCCATTTGAATTGAGAGCCTTCCTGGATAGAGTACTCTTGTTTGTAGGCCTTTGTTTTTCATTACTTGGAATATTTCTTGCCAATCCCTTTGAGCTTGGAGTGTATCCATTGGGGAGTCAGGTGCTAGTCATATCCAGGCTCCCTTGTATGTTTCTTCCTCAGTGCCTTTAAGATTCTCTCCTTGTCTTATATTTTTGCCATTTTAATTATGGTGTGTCTTGAAGTGGGCCTCTTTGGGTTCCTCTTGACTGGGACTCTGTTTCCTGGATTTGTGTGAGTTTTTCTCTCATCAAATTAGGGAAATTTTCTATCATTACTTTTTCAAACAGGTTTTCTATCCCTTGCTCTTCTTCTTCTTTTTCTGGTATTTTTATTATATGGATATTATTTCATTTCATGTTGTTCTGCAGATTGCTTAACACCTCTTAATTCTTTCTGAGTCTCTTTTCCTTTTTTTTTTTTTGCTCTTTCTGGGTGTTTTTTTCTACCTTGTCTTCCAGCTCACCAATCCAATCCTCTGATTCATCCAGCCTGCTTGTAACTCCTTCTAGTGTGTTTTTTTAAATTATATTTTATTGACTATGCTATTACAGTTGTCCCATTTCTCCCCCATCATTCCTCTCCACCCTGCATATCCCCTCTCTAGTGTGTTTTTTATTTTCGAGGTTTTATTGTTCATTTCTTCCTGTCTTTTGTTTATAGTTTTTATTTCCTTTTTCATACTGTTGTAGTTCTCACTGAGTACTTCATAGTTGTTTGTAAATTTTTTGAGCATCTTTATAACCATTATTTTGAATTATATATCTGATATTTTGCTTACCTCCATTTCATTTAGCTCTTTTAGTAGGGAGTCTTCCACTCCTTTTGATTGCATGTTCTTTTGTTCTATTTATTTGACTCTTTTTGTTTGTTTCTGTGCTTTCTGATGTTTTGCTTTGCTAGTTGTCTTTGTAGAGTGAACTTCTATGGTAGGAATTCTATGGGGTTCAGTGGTGTGGTCTCTTTGATCTCCTTGTCTGGATGCTCTAGGTTTGCCTTTCTTCTGTTTGTGTGGGCTCTCTTGTTGTACTTGGGTTTTTAAATTTTGGTGATTCCTTTGATGGTGGTTTCTTTCCTGCAGCAGATATACTGATGTTTGCAGCTCCCACCTATTCTTGTATGTGATCAGTGGCAGGGGGTAGGCAAAATGGATTAAGACAGTGGGAAAGTATTTTATGGGATTTAAAGTACCAGCTGGTAGAGAAGAGATAGGAGATTCTTTGGACAAGTATAGTGTTAACTGTGATATTCCACCCAACTAGCCATTTTTTAATAAAAGGTGAAAGAGAGATAAAACTCTTGTTAGAAGGGAGGAGGATTGTGAGCTGAGCACACAGAAAACAGAGCACCTGTGCAAGATTAGATGATGAGATATAGTGAAGAGTAAAGGATAGAATGTGGGTGTAGTATGCTAGAGAAGAGAGTAAAGTGAAGTGGGCTGAGATCAGGGAGGGTTGCTGTGTAGTATGTACAATTATATGGAACAACAATTATTTACAATAGTACTGGAACAGCAATAATATGACAAGAAATATATGCTTTGGATAACAAGAATAGAAAGTACAAGATCAAAGAGTTGTGTGTTATTTGAACACAAGTGAAGTGAAAGAAGGAAAATTAGAATACTATAAAGAGAGAATAAAGAAAACCAGTCAAACAATGCAATTAAACTGAGAAATAAAATGAGGAAAACAAAACATAAGGAAGAGAAAAAATACTAATAAAATAAAAGTAGTAAAAATAATGAAAAAATACACATAAACAATAAAATGCCAGTTCTATGAGACAGCAAAGTGATATTTGTCTCAGTTTCTCAATTTTGGGGTTAGCCTTGTGCTCCCCCTTCTATCTGTCTCTGGATCCATTGTAACTCCATGTCTTATTGTTTCATTTGGGGGAAGACAAAAATGGAAAAAAAAAAGAGAGAAGAAAGAAAAAAAAGTAAGTCTCTTGCTGACTTTAAACCATCTGAGCAAGTTCTGCTGGTCTTCCTGGATGCCACAGGAAGAGGGGGGCTGGGCTTTGCTTTTCTTCTGTCCTACAGTTTTGTGAGGATGGGACCAGGTGTGGGCCACATTATTTACAGTTGCCCAGCTTCCAGCCCAGGTCCTCTGTGAGCTGCCAGGGTCAAATCAGCCACTCAGTCTCCAGGCGCACAGTGTGAGTCCAGAGTGGTCTCTTTCAACAAGTACAGAAACATGTCATTCTTCTAATCTTTACCCTACCTCTTGAGTAAATTTCCTCAAAGGCTCCCTCTTGCCTGGGGATCTTCCCTCTGCCTCTAAAGAACCACAAAAGCCAGCCCTTTCCTGTGCACCATTACTGTGCAACTTCTGTTCCAGCCATGTTCCCAGGTGTGCTCCCACTTCCCACTTCCTTTGGTCTGGACTACACTTCTCTACCCCTTTCAGCTAGTAACTGTAACTTCTCCTTTAGGCATGGGCTTAGCTGTAATGTTACTCCCTTAGAGAGGCCATCATACAGATATCAGCATGAAAGGGTTGTCCAAATCCTCCAGTCAGGTTCCTCTGTTATAAGCATGTACAACTACATATGGAGTTACACAATAGCTTATTTGAATAAATTTCTCTCCCAATAAACCCTTTATCTATCTATAAGGGCAGTAGGTTTTTGCTCACTATTGATTGGGTCCCTAGCACTGGAACAGTGTTGGCATATAGCATGCCCTCAATAAATATCTGTGGAATTGATAGAGAAGAGAGTCAAGTGAAAAATGTACTTCAAATATGTGATTGTGGTCACAGAAGCATATGTTCTAGATTAGATAAGCTACTTATTGAAGGGAGGCAGAGTAGTGCACTGGTTTAAAGTCATGATCTATGGAGAAGGAATGCTGGGGTTCAAATTCCTTCTCTGTACCTTTCTGGCTGAACACCCTCTGGCAAATTATATAACTACCCAGTGACTTGGTTTCCCTATCTGAAACTGTGAACACTTGTGCCTAATTCAAGGTTGAGGTTTGAATTGGATACACATGTCAAGCCTTAGCTTAGTGCTCATATTAAGAACTCATACATGTTTACTGTTGCTGCTGTGTCCAAGTGTGGGAAGCTAATTACCAGTGGCTGGCTAGGTTTGGAATGGAATTTCAGCTTAGAAAAAGGGGTTGGGGAGTTGTGTTAGTTCAGGATCTATGATGACAACCTTGGAATAAGTAAAGCATCTTGGAACATTCTGACATTATTGATCTTAGAAAGGTGCTAAGTAAGGCTTCCTCATTTACCCAGGAAGCCAGGAGATGTGTCTGCAGGGGAGGCTACAACTCTGCCTCCTTCCTCAGGGAAAGAGCATAACATCAAAGTTATCTTGAAGGAGTCTTTTCTGTGGTCAGACTCAATCGAAATACCATTTATTTAGTTCAGCAATTTGATGTGCTCATTTATTTTTTGGCTTACTGATTTTTGACAATATACAGTCCATATTCAAGTTCATACTGACTTATAAAAACTGTATCTCTCTGCTCATTTATCTATCCATACATTTGTCTTTTAACTATCTGACAAATAAACTAAATGCATCTGGTTTATTCAGTCCACATTATAATAAAAGGAAAATAACATTAAGGATTATTTCAGTCTGTGGTCCTGTGTTTTGTTACTGAGTTTGGTCCCTATTTAAACTATGAAAGTGGTTCCTTATAGTTAATGTAGTTCTCAAATCATCTAAATCAGCACAGTGTCCGTGTCCCCAGCAACAGAACATGAGAGTGACCTGCTGTGAGTGTAGGGACAGCAGGTGGTGGAAAAACAATGTGAGGCAAATTTGGGGGCTCTGTGTTCAATGCAACAACTGTATTTGAACAGGAAAGGAACATGTTATTGAGCTACTTTTCTTGTGATTTGTTCTTTTTCTTTCATAACTTCACTATTAATACTGGAAAGGGAATTCTGAAGGGAGGCATGACATGTTAGAAAATCGTGGAAACAAAGCACCATTTGCAAACACAACAAAGAAGACCATGAGGAGTGAACACATGCAGAGTAAACATCAGAGATGCCAGTGCTATTAAGAGTTTGGCCATTGAAGGGAACCTGGAAGACAAGCCACAACAAGCACCCACAATAACCCTTCTCCTAGTTTATAAAGCAGGCAGAAATCAAATGAAGGAGCTCAGGGTTAGAATTACCTGTAACAGCCTCACATTTGTATTCGGCAGAGGAAGTCAGATGGCCATTAAAGGTACAAGGACTCTTTTTAGTGAAAGCAAAGAAGAAAAACCCTCAAGAGGAGATCCCAATATGAATGACAGAGTGACTCAATGACCTCCATTACAGATGCACAGAGAGAATATTATTAGTTAA
Organism: Anoura caudifer; assembly: GCA_004027475.1. Taxonomy (NCBI): domain Eukaryota; kingdom Metazoa; phylum Chordata; class Mammalia; order Chiroptera; family Phyllostomidae; genus Anoura; species Anoura caudifer. Next base: position 42,360 of record PVKU01007728.1, on the reverse strand, counting down.
CATGTTTGCTGGACCCAGAGGAGGAAAAGAAACCCAACTATAGTATTAACAGTAGTCTAACAAAGACAAATTGATAAATTGAGACACCACCACCAGGTGGCTGGGGGGTATGGCCAAATATAGGTTTTCTTTATGAGATGACTATGATTAATTAACACCTACAACAGGGAGCATTTTTAGTTTTAACAGTTAAGGTATCATAGGAAAACTATAGTCAGTAGGAAGCATTTCACAAAGGAGGAAATCTAGGCACCAAAATGGTAGATTGCTTACCAGGAGGAACATGGTGGAAGTAATGTTCAGACTGAGCCTGGAAGACACTAATCCAGTAGGGGGAGTCACACTGCAGCCTGTGCCTCCCAATTTTAGAAGGGTAACTGTAAAGCCAAGTGGGCACATGTCTTGCCTAGGAACCATTTTAAACCCATTTTCCAGTAAAAGGGATAAAATTGGAAACTGGTAAAGATGGATCTATGGCAGAAATACAAATCCTGAAGATAGCATAAGGTGGACATGTGGGCTATTTATGGATTATGGTGATTTAGTTAATACTAACCAAGAAATAACCAACATCAACCATTAGAATGTTTTCGTGTGAGGCAACAAAGAAGACTTTATCTAGTGAATAAGTTCTGCACTGAGATAGAACTTTGAGAGGCTGAGGACCTTGGGGAATAGGTGGATGGAAGTCAAGATGCAGGAGGAGAATGTTAAAGAGATGAAAGTAAAGAAAGCAAAGGTCAGGAGAACTGGCCTTTCTGGCAGCATCTCATTCATTATTAATTATTCTAGGCAACAAGGGTTTGTGGACAGAGTTTAAGGACTTGGAAGCCTTTAACTCACTGTTGGGCAGCACCCTAAGGTCCATTAAAAAGGAAATGGCAGAACAGTCAAGTGAGAATTTGAAAATCCAAAGTCTCTTTTAAGATGATCATTTCTGCTAATGAGAATCTGTAAGAACATGACTTTTAACTCCACTAGGGATTGAGAGGTCCTCTGGGATGTTGAAATGGACCCCAAAGCCAAGCAGTAGTTTGCTTATAGTTGACCATGGCACACAGCTCTTACATAAGAGTCCCTCTGGCCTGCACAGATGTTTACATATTTCAAAAGCTTGTTGGAAACTGCTGCAGAGCAGTGGGCCCCAGCTTGTTTATGTCTGGTGCCAGTGGTGGCTAATCAGGATTTTGCTCCAAATTGGCCCCCTGGACCACTCCAGCTGACACAACTCAACTCAGGCTAGACCCCTTCATCTTCACCCCTTTGCCCTTCAGCCTTGATGGAGGGCTGGAAACAGAAGCTGAATCCCAGCCCTGGCACCCAGAGGTGAGATGTGTAGTTACTGTTGTCTCTTGGAATCAACAAATACTCTCAGTAGAAGCAAACTTTGAGTCAATAGTTGTTTTCTTTTCCAGTAGTAAACATCTTAAAAAGCAAGTTCCATTCCTCATCTCACCTGCTTTACTGAGTGATTTTTTCTTTGTTTGGAATGAATTGGCTATCTCAGCTATCTCAGATGGATCTGAATTGATTGTTTTAAATTATTTTATTCTATTTTATTTTATTTTACCATTTTATTTTATTTTATTTTAAATTGTTGTTCATGTACAGTTTTCCGCCTTTTACTACCATCCCAGCCCCCCCTCTCCAGCCCTCCCCACCTCTCTCCCATTTCCATACCTCCCTTGTTTTTGTCCATATATCCTTTATACTTGTTCCTGCAAACCCTTTCCCTTTTCCCCTGAAATTCCTCCCCTCTCCCTTCTGTCAACGTGTTCTCTAGTTCAGTGTCTTTGGTTATATTTTGCTTGTTTGTTTTGTTGATTAAGATTCCTGTTAAAGGTGAGATCATGTGGTATTTGTCTTTCACCTCCTGGCTTATTTTGCTTAGCATGATGGTCTCCAGTTCCATCCATGCTGTTGCAAAGGATAGGAGCTCCTTCTTTCTTTCTGCTGCATAGAATTCCATTGTGTAAATGTACCATAGTTTTTTGATCCATTCATTTACTGATGGGCACCTAGGTTGCTTCCAACACTTGGCTATTGTAAAATGCGCTGCTATGAACATTGGGGTGCATAGGTTCTTTTGCATTGGTGTTTCAGTGTTCTTTGGATATAATCCTAGCAGTGGAATTGCTGGGTCAAAAGGTAAATCGATTTTTAGTTTTCTTAGAAAATTCCATACTGTTTTCCATAGTGGTTGTACCAGTCTGCAATCCCACCAACAGTGCACTAGGGTCCCCTTTTCTCCACAACCTCTCCAACACTTGTTTGTTGCTTTGTTTATGGTGGCTATTCTGACTGGTGTGAAGTGGTATCTCATTGTGGTTTTAATTTGTATCTCTCTGATAGCTAGTGATATTGAGCGTCTTTTCATGTGTCTCTGGATCCTCTGTATGTTCACCTTGGAGAAGTGTCTGTTCAAGTCCTTAGCCCATTTTTTTAATTGGGTTGCTTGTCTTCTTAGAATGGAGTTGTGGAAGTTCTTTTTATATTTTGGAGATTAAACTCTTGTCTGAGGTATCATTGGCAAATATGTTTTCCCATACAGTTGGTTCTCTTTTTATTTTAATACTGTTTTCTTTAGCCGAGAAGAAGCTTTTGATTTTGATGAGATCCCATTTGTTTATTTTTCCTTTATGTCTCTTGCTTTAGGAGACATATCAGTAAAAATGTTGCTGCATGAAATATCTGAGATTTTCCTGGCTATGTTCTCCTCTAGGACTGTAATGGTGTCACAGCTTATATTTAAATCTTTTATCCACCTTGAGTTTATTTTTGTGTATGGTGTAAGTTGGTGTTCGAGCTTCATTTTTTTTGCGTGTAGCTATCCAGTTCTCCCAACACCATTTGTTGAAGAGGCTATTTTTACTCCATTTTATGTTTCTGCCCACTTTGTCAAATATTAATTGACCATAGAGAATTGGGTTTATTTCTGGGCTCTCTGTTCTGTTCCACTGGTCCATGTGTCTGTTTTTATGCCAGTACCAGGCTGTTTTGATTACAGTGGCCTTGTAATTCAGTTTAGTGTCAGATATTGTATTCCCTCCTACTTTGCTCTTCTTTCTTTCTCAAAACTGCAGTAGCTATTTGGGGTTGTTTATGGTTCCATTTAAATTTTTGAAGTGTTTGTTCTATGTCTATGAAACATGCCATTGGCACTTTAATAAGTATTGCATTGAATCTGTAAATTGCTTTGGGTATTATGGACATGCTGATGATGTTAATTCTTCCAATCCATGAACACGGTATATGTTTCCATTTGTTGTATCTTCCTCAATTTCTTTCTTCAGTATTGTGTAGTTTTCTGCATACAGGTCTTTTATCTTCTTGGTTAGGTTTATTCCTAGGTATTTTATTTTTCTTTTTGCTATATCAAATGGGATTTTTTTTTCTTGACTTCTGCTTCTGCTCTTTCATTGTTGGTATACAAAAATGCCTTTGATTTCTGGATATTGACTTTGTATCTGGCTGTTTGGCCAAATTCATTTATTAGGTTGAGCAGCTTTTTGTCTGAGTCTATAGGATTTTCTATGTACACTATCATGTCATCTGCAAAGAATGATAGTTTTGTTTCTTCCTTTCCAATTTGGGTGCCTTTTATTTCCTTTTCTTGTCTATTAGTTGAGGCTAAGAATTCCAATACTGTATTGAATGGAAGTGGTGAAAGTGGACAACCTTGTCTTGTTCCTGACCTTAGAGGAAAAGATTTTAGTTTTTCCCATTGACTATTATGTTGGCTGTATGACTCTCCTATATGGCCATTATTATGTTGAGGAATGCTTCCTTTATTCCCACTTTGTTGAGTGTTTTTATCATAAATTGGTGCTGTACCTCATCAAATTCTTTTTTTGCACCTATTGATATGATCATGTGATTTTTGTCTTTGTTTTTGTTTATGTGATGTATTATGTTTATTGATTTGTGAATATTTTAGCATCCTTGCATCCCTGGGATGAATCCCACTTGGTCATGATGTATGATCTTTTTAATGTATTGCTGGATGCAGTTTGCCAATATTTCATTGAGAATTATAGCATCTAGATTCATCAGCGATATTTGCGTGACATTATCTTTCCTTGTTGTGTCTTTATCTGGTTTTGGGATTAGGATGATGCTGGCTTCATAAAAAGAGTTTGGGAGTCTTCCTTCATTTTGGATTTTTTGGAATAGTCTTTGAAGGATAGGGATTATCTCTTCCTTAAATGCTTTGTAGAATTCTTCTGTGAAACCATTTGGCCCAGGACTTTTGTGTGTTGGGAGTTTTTTGATTACTGCTTCAATTTTGACAGCTGTTATTGGTCTGTTTGGGCTTTCTGCTTCTTCATTGTTCAGTTTTGGAAGATTATATTTTTCTAGAGACCTGTCCATTTCACCTAGGTTTTCAAATTTCTTGGCATACAGTTCTTCATAGTAATTTCTTACAGTCCTTTGTATTTCTGTGGTGTCAGTTGTAATCTCTCCTCTTTCATTTCTGATTGTATTTATTTGGGTCCTCTCTCTTTTCTTCTTGATGAGCCTGCTTAAAGGCTTGTCAATTTTGTTTAACTTTTCAAAGAACCAGCTCCTGGATTCATTGATCCTTAGAATTGTGCTTTTAGTCTCTGTGTCATTTAATTCTGCTCTGATCTTGGTTATTTCCTTCCTTCTACTTGTTCTGGGCTGTCTTTGTTGTTGTTCCTCAAGTTCTTGTAGGTGTAGGGTTAGGTTGTTTGTTTGAAATGTTTCTATCTTTTATAGGTAGGCCTGTATTGCTATGAACTTCCCTCTTAGGACTGCCCTCGCTGTGCCATAAGTTTTGGGTTGTTGTGAATTCATTTTCCTTTGTTTCATGAAACTTTTTGATTTCTTTCCTCATTTCATTCTTGACCCATTCATTGTTTAATAGCATGCTATTCAGTCTCCATGGTTTTGAGTGTTTGAGTTTTTCCTCTTGGGGTTGGTTTCTAGCTTCGGTCCCTTCTGGTCGGAAGAAATGCTTGGTATGATTTCAATTTTCTTGAATTTGTTGGGGCTTGTTTTGTGTCCTTTCATGTGGTCTATCTTTGAAAATGTTCCATGCTCATTTGGAAAGAATGTATATTTAGCTTCTTTGGAATGAAGAGCTCTACATATTTCAGTTAAGCTCATTTGATCTATGGCATTGTTCAGTGCCACAATATCTTTGTTGATATTTTGTTTGAAAGATCTGCCCATTTTTGGCAGTGGGGTGTTAAAATCCTCTACTATAATTGTGTTGCTGTCAATATCTTGAAGTTCTCTAAGATTTTCTTTATGTATTTGGGTGCTCCGATGTTGTGTGCATATATATTTACAAAGCTTATGTCTTCTTGGTGGATTCTTCCCTTGAGTATTATGAAGTGACCTTCTGGGTCTCCCTTTTCGGCTCTCTTATGGAATTCTGTTTTTTGTGATATGAGTATTGCTATCCCACCCTTTTTCCTGTCCATTTGCTTGGAAAATTTGTTTCCAGCCCTTCATTTTTAGTCTGTGTAGGTCTTTTTGACACAGTGTGGAGCCAAGAGTGGGGCCACAAATAGGGATTTGGAATGGGGTCCAGAACTCAAGGTGTCCAGGAAATATTGGAAAGATATATAGGGTGTCCTCACCCCTTCCCCCCACAGGTGTCAGTTGGGGGAAGGGACACATGGAGCAGGAACATGGAGGACTGTTTTGTACAGCAGCAGCTTTGCAGCTAACCTCTGGCATGGTCATTTAACATATGTATAAGTTTTAACCAGTTGCATAGGTATGTTAAATAGCTGTGGCCATGCTCTGAGCCATGGGGATGGAAGTGACTTCCACCCTAGATGAAATTGGGGATCAGGTTCCCCTGGTTACAGTGCCTGCGTGAGAGCTTGGACAGGATTGGCTCCATGATATGGGGCTACACCTGCCCTGATTCACAATGGCAGCCCAGTAAACTTGGAATAATATAGGAATGCTGCCAGGTGTAACTGATTGTAGGAGGAGTTGGAAATGGGGGTACAGAAGAAGGTTGGTGCAGGGATTTAAATCCAGACATGGCAGCCACTGAGGAGGAGAGAACCACACAGTCTTGCCAGGGTGGGGACCACCACAGCCGTGTAAGGAGAGGACCATGTGGCTGTGACAGTAGAGGGAGAACCAAGCAGCTTTGCCAGAGTGAGGACCCCTGCAGCTTTGGTAGAAGAGGACCACATCATTTTGGGGTGCTCCCTTTGGCCACAGGACCTAGGAAGCAGGAGAGACTTTGCCTGGAAGAAGGGTAAAAGAACACTTGCCAGTAGGCCATGAAAAGGTGCCACACGGCTTTGGATTAGCTGGAGATCCTGAATGGCAACACAGCTGATGGTGCTAGTGGCCCGAATCACGGATGTGCATTACTTTTCCTGAGACACAGTACCCCAGTTTAGGGCAGAGGGATAAGGAAGCACTGTGTGTGTCTGTGGGTATCCTAAAGGACTTTTGATATTTTAATGAAGACATTAGGTCACTACTTTAAGTCTGTATAGCGTTAAATAAACCTTTCCTTTTCACAAATCTCTGGCGTTGAGAGATGTCTTTCCTCTGGCAGTGGACAAGTGAACCTAGTGGGGAGTCCTTTCAGTAATAGTATATTGTACCCCACCTTGGCCATGTTCTGTAACATTTTCTCCTGAGGTGGGTCTCTTATAGGCAGCATATATATGGGTCATGCTTTCTTATCCATTCAGCTATTCTATGTCTTTTGATTGGAGCATTTAATCCATTTATGTTTAAGGTTATTATTGATACTTACTCATTGTCATTTTCGTACCTGTGTTTCTCTGTCTCTGTCTGTGTCTGTCTGTCTGTCTGTCTGTCTGTCTCTCTCTCTCTCTTCCTTTCCTTAAAGCAGTCCCTTTAACAACTCTTGCAGAGCTGATTTGGAGGAGATGTATTCTTTTAGACTTCTTTTTGTCTGGGAAGCTCCTTATTTGGCCTTCTATCTTGATTGAAAGCCTTGCTGGGTAAAGTAGTCTTGGTTGCAGAACTCTGGTTCTCATTACTTGGAATATTTCTTGCCATTCTCTTTTGGCTTGGAGTGTTTCCATTGAGAAGTCAGCTGCTAACCTTATTGGGGCTTCCTTATATGTTTCTTACTGTTTCTTCCTCGTTGCCTTTAAGATTCTCTCTTTGTCTTGGAATTTTGCCATTTTAATTATGATGTGTCCTGAAATGGGCCTCTTTGGGTTCCTTTTGAAGGGGACTCTCTGTGTTTCCTGGATTTATGTGACTTTTTCTCTCATCAAATTAGGGAAGTTTTCCATCATTACTTTTTCAAATAGGTTTTCTATCCCTTGCTCTTCTTCTTCTCCTCCTTCTGGTATCCCTATTATACAGGTATTATTACATTTAATTTGTCCTGCATTTCTCTTAATCCGTCTTCATTCTTTCCAAGCCTCTTTTCCTTTTCTTGCTCTTTCTGGGTGTTTTTTCTACTTTGTCCTCCAGCTCACTGATCCAATCTTCTGCTTCATCAGTCCTGCTTTTGATTCCTTCCACTGTGTTCTTCAGTTCAGAAATTGTATTCTTCATTTCCTCTTGGCCCTTTTTGATAGTTTCTATTTCCTTTTTCATGTTGACATAGTTTGCAGTGACTTCATTTTAGTTTCCCTGTAGTTTCTGATAATTCTCTGTGAGCTCATTGAGCTTTCTGATAACCATTGCTTTGAACTCTATATGTGATAGTTGAGTTGCCTCTATTTCATTTAGCATTCTTTCTGAGGCTTCCTCCTTTCCTTTCATTTGGGGTCTGTTTCTTTGTCTTCCCATTGTTTGCTAGACTCTTCTTGTTAGCCTCTGCTTCTTAAATTGATGTGTTTTGACTCCCTAGGTTTGTTGTGTGAACTTCTATGATAGAAGGTCTGTGAGATTCAGTGGTGCAATCTCCTTAATCTTCTGAGCTCTCTGGTCTTGGGTTGTCATTTATGTTGGCTCTTTATGTGTGTTTGGGTTTTTATTGTTGTTGGGGTTTTTTTTGGTGGGTCCTTCCCTCCAGTTGGTTAACTGAGGGCCACTCTGCCCACCACATGTTGTATGTTGTTGTGCAGGTGCAGACAGGTTGTTTCAAAGCTGGTTCTTTTGTCTGTCCGAGGTTATGAGACTTCTCTCTCTCTATTGTTCAGTTGTTTGTTCTGGATAATTTCTCCACCATTTAGTTGTAATTCCAGATTGGTACTGGGTGGAAATTAGTGTGGCTTTCACTCAGTTCTCCATCTTCCTCTATTATGTGTTGGTGGTTCCTTTGTTGGTGGGCTTCCTCTTCTAGCAAGTGTACTGATGTTCACTGCTCCCACCTTGCAAGTTCTCTGGAGTAGTAACATGAAATTTGTCTTACTGTCTCAGTTGTTGGGGTGACCCCTCTTTGGGTCTAACTATTTTTTTCATAGCTCTAGGTTTTTTTTTTCTCATTTGTGAGAAAAGAAAGAAAAAGGGGAAGGAAGGAAGGAAGGAAGGAAGGAACGAAGGAAGGAAGGAAGGAAGGAATAAGGAGTAAAAAAGAGAAGAAAGGAAAGGAAGAGGGAATTTTTAAAAAGAAAGAAGGAAGAATAAATTAAAAAGGAAAGGAAGGAAGGAATAAAAAAGAGAGCAGGAAAGAAAGAAAGAATTTTAAAATATTTAAAAAAGAAGGAAGGAAGAAAGAATAAAAAGGAAAGGAAGGAAGGAAGAAGAAGAAATAAAAAAAGAAAGATGGAAAGAAAGGAGGAAGGAAGGAAGGGCCCTGGGCATAGGGGCTTGGTGGGAGGTGCTTTTGGGCGGCATGGTCAGGCGTACTCCATCCCCAGTGTTTTGAGTGTGAGTGAGAACTGGCAGCAGCCAGGCATGGATTGGGTGCGCACCATCCCCAGGGGCTGAGTGGCTAGAGGTTCAGGAGGTGGGGTGGCTGCTGCAGAGAATTCCCCAAAAAGCTGCCAAGTGCCTCCTTTTCCCCTTTCTTTTGAAAAATTCCTCCTATTCAAGACTGCTGCTCCAAACAAGCACCTGGCCTTTCACACAACCCAGCCTGGCTCTCTCCCAAGAATCTTGCAGCAGACCCGGTGGGCACAAGGTCTGGGGCTGCAGCTGCCCTGGTCCCTGCACTTGTCCCAGGGACCTTATTGTCCTTAAGCACTCTCCTTACCATCTGATTTTTCAGTGTCCTCTACAATTTTTGGTCTCCAATCTTCATATATACTGTTGGCTATTTTCTCTGTTCCTCAGAAGAAGGTGTTTCACCCATGTGCAGGGGGAAGTGGACTCCACTCCCACTTATCTCACCACCATCTTCTATGTTTCTCCCTCTTTCTTTTGGGCCCTGACTCTCCTGGTTTCCCCATGCTAGTTCTAAAAAAATGATGGCCTACTTTAATGTCCTTGTTTCTGGCCATGGTAAGCTTTAAAGGTAAGCTATGTTCACCAGCTAGGAAGGATTAATTTCCAACATCCCATCTAAACAGTGGAGCTTTTTTCAGAGATATCCAGGGTACTGTGCCCAATAAAAGTCATGTTTACCATCCAGACATTTTCTGGTGTCAGTGGGTCAGCATCATTGTGATTTCTATCGGCCTGATAGATCCTTTCTAAAAATTCAAGAGAATCCCTACTTGGTTTCTGTTGAATGGCCTGTATCACATTCAGGTTTTTTTGTTTAGGCATTCCTTTCATAAGCCCTTTCAATATGCATGTTTTGTAATGTCTGGAAGTGGGAGGTCCCTACTATTTGGCTCTTAGTTTGGCTCTGTCAAAGGGAATCACCCTGGCTGGGTTGGCGGGTCCTATTGGGATTCTCTTGATGGAGGCAATAAGCCTCTTCATTAGCTTTATTCATAACTAGCTGCCATTCATCCACCATCAGCAGGATGTTATGGAGAGCCTGTGCATCTGCCCAGTTTAGATGGTGAGTGGCAAAATTGGAGGTGATAAGAACTGCCATTTTCTGAGGATCCTCCCTATGTAAGGGGTTGGAATTCTTCCAATTCAGTGAGTCTGAAGTAGAAAATGGAGTATGGGCCCAACAGTAGCCAGTGGGCTGGTCTTCCCAGTTTATTCTGCGTATAGGGTATTGTTGCAAAGGGAATTGTCCTGCTTTGCACAGGGATGCTTCTTGACCAAAGTGTGTGCCCTGCAAGGGCGTGGAGGGGGAGACTAGACCTTCATCATATAAAGGTGAGGTGTCACCCCTCTGGGCCCTATTTCAGGGGTATCTAACATTTGGAGGGGTGGCAGAGGAAATATTTTTGCTGCTAATCTTAGGTCCTTTACATTGAGTATTAAAGAGACTCTTCTACTCATTTTCCTTTTCTTTCTGTGTGCACTATCAGGTAGGGGCTTTGAAGATAACTCCCTTCTCTGTATCATTAGTTTGTTCCTTTTGACAAATCCTTATTTTGAAAAGACATGGGCATAAATACATGGATATAAGGAATTTGTTTCATTTCCCTGACAATTAGCAAAGCAATTTCAGTTGTATGGAGGTGTAGCAATTTAGGGAATAATTTAGGGCCCATTCCCATCCCCATAGTCTAAAGTATACATAGGTCAAGCAGTGTATATTTTCTATTCAAACAATAGAAAACTATTTTTTTCTTAGGCATTGGATCAAAGCTGTACATGGACCAATCTGCTAAAATTCAGCCCAGTGGGCTCTCTTCAGGAATAGAAACAGAACAACCCCTTATTGTGTGAAAGTACAGACTCAAAACCTTAACCATAGAAATATCCCAGATAATGTGGGACCACATGAACGACACCTGGATCCATAATTCCATTACTCCAAATAAGCACTCCCAAACAAGTTCTAGCATCTTATCTCCTGCCAACTGATACCACAAGTGGTCCTGACTGGTTCCAAATGTCACAAAGCCAAAGTGGCACAAAAACAAGTAGCATGAAGCCCAAGCAGCAGGGATAGCCTACCAACTGTGACCTCAAATGGTCCTATTTGAACCCAGTGGCACAAAGCCCAAGTGGCAGGGATAACCTGCCAACTTGAACTGCAAATGGCCTTAACCAATCAAAGTGGCACAAAGCCCAAGTTACACAAAATTCAATTGGCATGAAGTGCAATAGGCACAGAGACCAGGGGGCAGGGATAGAGGATTCCTGATGTTCATACTGATTTGACCTATCCAGGCTTGGAGTCTGCTCCCCAGAAACCTATTTTCTTTCACCAGCTCAGCATTTCAGTTGAGGCTGATGCCTCAAGGCATCAAGGCATTCAGTTGAGGCTGATGCCTTGAGGAGTGCAGGGAAATTTCCTGATAAAAGATCTTGGTAGTTGCTGAGAAATTCACTGTCTTGGTCCCAGGGTCAGTTTGCCACAGGCGGCTGGAACCCAAACCTGACCCCTGCTGGATTTACCAAGGTCCATGCTGTCCTGGTGGAGTTACCGAAAATTGTATCCAAAAATTCAGGTTCAGCTGCCTGCTGCGGTGAAAGCCAAACTCATGAGACAGCTGCTGGTACAAAAGGAAAGAGGTTTATTCAGGTGCTACATGATTTGAGAGAATGGTAGTCTCTGATCTCAAAGACCACCCCTTCTTCCTGCTCAATCCCATGGTTCTTACAGGAATAGGGAGGGGAGGGCTCTTTTTGCCCTATCCACTTATCTCGCTAGTTTTTGGCAAACTGAAGTCCTTTCCACTTATCTTTCTAGTTTTCAGTGTGCTCAGTCCCTATCCATTTATCTTTCTAACTTTTGGCATGCTCAGTATAAGTTTTCCTTGTGCCATTTTGTTTAATGAGGGAGACTCTTTGGTGCTCCAAATGACTGTCTCCAGTAACAGCATAAAAAGAACAGACACAGATCAATGCAACAGAAAGAGACCTCAGAAAATAGACCCACACAAATATATCAAACTCCTTTTTGTCAAAGTTGCAAATGCAGTTTAATGGAGTCAAGTTAGTCTTTTCAACCAACGGTTATGGAGAAACAGGATATTTATAGGCAAAAAAACCCCCCTTAATGTAAGTCTTATATCTTACACAAAAATTAGTTCAAAATAAATCATAGATATATACAAAGGGAGATTTATGAAATGGACCTCATCAAAATTAAAAACTTGGGCTCTGTGAAAGATCTTTGTAAGAGGATCAAAAGGCCAGCTACAGACTGGGGAAAATATATACAAATCACATCTGATAAAGAACTAAAATCTAAGATAAAGAAATGTTAAAACTTAAGAGTTGACAAACAATACAATTTGAAAATAAGCAAAAAACATGAGTAGGCTTTTCATGGAAGAAAATATACAGGTGGCAAATAAGCACACAAAAAGATGTTCAACATCACTAACCAGTAGGGAAATGCAAATTAAAATCACAATGAGCTATCACTGCATACCTATCACAATGGCTAAGGGAAAAATAGTGAAAATATTAATTGCTGGTGAGGATATGGAGAAACTAGATCACCATACATTGCTAGTGGGGATATAAAATGATGCATTATATAAGCACTCTAGAAAACATTTTGGCATTTTCTTATAAAAGTAAACAAGTACTTTTTTATAAAAGTGACCATGCACTCTTAGGCATTTTTTTTTTCAGAGAAATGAAGATTTATATGCACACAGAAACTTGTACATAACTATTCATAGCAACCTTGCTTCTAATAGTCAAAACTGGAAACAACTGAGATGCCCTCCAGTGGGTGAATTGTTAAGCAAAATGTGGTGTGCACTATTGATACAACAATTTGGGTGGGTGCATCTTTAGGGAAGTATGCTGAGTGTAGATGGCCAACCTCAAAATGTTATATACTATATGATTATATTTACATAATATATTTCAAAAGCCACAATTAAAGACCCCTTTTATTTATATGGTAGCCACATTCCTTGCTTTTCATCTTTTACCATCTAACTGTACCTCCTTAAATACTGAAGATTTTTTAAAAAATTAATATGGTTAAAATCATATAAAGGCATATTATATTATGTTTGGCTTTATACACTCCATACAATATGTTTATAAGATGTGCCTAAAATGTTGCACATATCTATAGTTCTTTTATTTTCATTTGCTGTATAATATTTCATTGAGCAGTATAACAAAATTTATTTATCAATTTTTTTTCTTGATGGAATATTGGACTGGTTGCAATTTTTGGCTACTTTGAGTTATGTTTTGTGCATGTCTTCTTGGGAGTACATGCATGTATTTCTTTTGGGTAAATACCAAGGAGTGGAATTATGTTTTCATAGGTTAAGACTATCTTTAACTGCTTCCTAATGTGGTCGTGTTAACTTTCATATCAACTAGTAGCATGTGAAAGTTTCTGTTAGTTTCTGTTAGTCCACATTTTAACAGTTGATATGGTTTATCTTTTTAATTTTGGCCATTCTGATTCACATGTAATAGTATCTCATTGTAGTTTTAATTTGCATTGTGTCATTATTGAGGAGATTGAATGTGAAAGTTAATTTTATGTGTCAAATTTGGTCAAACATCAGTCTAGATATTGTTGTAAAAGTGTTTTTTTAAGATGTGATTAACATTTAAATTATTGGACTTTGAGTAAAGTAGACTGTCCCCCATAATGTGGGTGGGCTTCATTTAATCAATTGAAAGCTTTAAGAAGAAAAACTGAATTTTGAGAAAGAGGGAATTCTACCTCCACACTGCATTCAGACTTAAGAATGCAGCATCAAGTCTTCCCTAGGTTTCCATCCTTCTGGCCATCCTTGCAAATTTCAGACTTGCTAGGTCCCATAATCATTTAAACCAATTTTTTAAAACTCTCTTTTTAATAGATAAAAGATGATAGACAGTAGATGGATGAATAGATATATGATGATGAAGATAGATGATAGATAGATAAATATCCTATTGGTTCTGTTTCTCAGTAGAAAACTGCATCTTTTCATGTTTATTCACTATTTGATTTCCTGTTTTGTTAAGTGCCTATTCAAATCTTTTCCCTTTTTCTATTCATATATTTATCTTTTTCTTAATAATTTGTAGGCATTAAAATGCATTTTGTGTATGTGTTCTATCCAGTCATATAATTTACAAACATCATTTGTACCTTACCTTTCACCCTTTTTATGGTGTCAGTTAATAACTAGAAATTCATAATTTTAATATAGTCTAATTTGTCAATCTTTTAAGTTGGTACTTTTTGTATCTCCAACACAGCTCTCTCTAACCACAAAACATAGCTATCTTCTATATTATTTTAGAAAGTCTTTATTTTACCTCTCAGATCTATAATAGGTTTGGAATCAATTTTTGCATAAGGCATGAAGTAGGGGTTAATTTTTACTTTTTCCTCATATGGGTATCTAATTGTCCCAGTACAATTTATTGAAAAAGAACATTCTTTGCCTTTTCCCTTCTTCATACATCAAGTGTCCATATATGCAGGATATATTTTGGGGATCTCAATTCTATTTCATTGGTATTGTTTTTCTATCCTTGAACTAATATCACACTACTTAGTTACTTTCACCTTTATATTAAGTCTTGATTTCCAATAGAGTAACCTCTCTCATCTTGTTCATTTTTCAGTTTTAAAGGAGAATCTTAGCTATTTATTTTAAGTGAATTTTAAAATCACCTTTAAAAACACAGATATTCAAAATTTGTTCATTTTTTTGTTGAAATTGCATTAAATCTCAATCAATTTGAAGAGATTGATGTTTTTGTAATATTCAGTTTCCCAATCCATAGCCATAGTATTTCTTTCCATGAATTTAGATCTTGCTTAATTCCTTTTTTAATTTTTATGTTTATTGTACATATTTTTATTTTATTTATTTTTCTATTGTTGTTCAAGTACAGTTGTCTGCATTCCCCTGTTCATTCCCACCCCCATTCCCACCACTCACACCTCCATCCCCGGACCCCCCTGCCCCTTGGTTTTGCCCCTGTGTCCTATATAGTTGTTTCTGAAACCCTTCCCAATTTTCCCCCAATTATCCCCTCCCACCACGCCTCTGGTTACTGTCAGATTGTTCTTAATTTCAATGACTCTGGTTATATTTAGCTTGCTTGTTGGTTTTGTTGATTATGTTCCAGTTAAAGGTGAGATCATATGGTATTTGTTTTCCATCACCTGGCTTATTTCACGAAGCATAATGCTCTCCAGATTCGTCCATGCTGTCCCAAAGGCTGAGAGTTCCTTCCTTCTTTCTGCTGCATAGTATTCCATGGTGTAAATGTACCATAATTTTTTTATCCATTCATTTACTGATGGGCACTTGTTCCTCCAGTTGTTTTAGGTGTAGGGTGAGTTTGTTTATTTGAAATGTTTCTGTCTGTTTTAGGTAGGCCTGTATTACTATGAACTTCCCTCTCAGGACTGTCTTCACCATGTCCCAGAAGTTTTGAATTATTATGAGTTCATTTTTTTTTGTTTCCAGAAACTTTTTTATTTCTTCCTTGATCTCATTATTAACATATTCATTCTTTAATAGCATGCTATTCAATCTCCATGAGTTTGAGTATTTTGCATTTTTTCCTTGAGGTTGGTTTCTACTTTCAGTCCCTTGTATTTGGAGAAAATGCTTGATATGATTTCAATTTTCTTGAATTCATTGAAGCTTGTTTTGTTACCTATCATGTGTTCTATCTTTGAAAATGTTCCATGTGCATTTGAAAAGAATATGTATTTTGCTTCTTTGGGATTAAAGGCTCTCTATATATCAGTTATGTCCATTTGATCTAGGGTGTTTTTTTCAATGCTGCAATATTTTTGTTGATATTTTGTTTGGAAGATCTATCCATTTTTGACAGTGGGGTGTTAAAATCTCCTACTATAATTGTGTTGCTGTCAATGTCTTTCTTGAAGTTCTCCAAGATTTTTCTTATATATTTGGGTGCTCCTCTGTTGGGTGCATATATATTTACAATGTTTATGTCTTCTTGATGGAGGCTTCCCTTGAGTAATATGAAGTGATCTTCTGGGTCTCTTTTTATGACTCTTGTTTTGAAGTCTGTTTTGACTGATATAAGTATTGCTACCCCAACTTTTTTTTGTCCTGTACATTGCTTGGAATGTTTTTTTTCCAGTCATTAACTTTCAGCCTGTGTATGTCTTTTGTTCTTAGGTGGGTGTCTTGTAGGCAGCATATGTGCGGGTCATAATTTCTTATTCATTCAGTTATTTTATATCTTTTGATTGGAGTATTTAATCCATTTATGTTTAAGGTTTTATTTATAGGTACTTATTCATTGTCATTTTACTTCTTTCATACCTGTGTTCTTCTCTCTTTCAATCTCCCTCCCCCCTTTTTTAAGGCAGATCCCTTAGCATCTCTTGCTGAGCTGGTTTGTAGGTGTATTCTTTGAGACTTCTTTTGTCTGTGAAACTCTTATTTTACTTTCCATTTTGATTGAGAACCTTGCTGGATAGGGTAGTCGTGATGATAGTCCTTTGTTTTTTATTACTTGTGATATTCCTTGCTGTTCCCTTCTGACTTGGAGTGTTTCTATTGAGAAATCAGTTTCTAGCCTTATCAGGGCTCCTTTGTATATTACTTCCTTTGTAGTCACTGTCTTTAAGATTCTCTCCTTGTCTTCAAATTTTGCCATTTTAATTTTGATGTGTCTTTGAGTGGGCCACTTTGTATTCCTCTTGATTAGGACAGTCTGTGTTTTTTGGATTTGTGTGACTTTGTCTCCCATCAAATCAGGGAAGTTTTCCATCATTACTTCTACAGACAGGTTTTCTATCCCTTCCACTTCTTTTTCTCCTTCTGGTATCCCTACTATACAGATATTATTCTGTTTTATGTTGTCCTGCAGTTCCCTTACCTCCTCTTCATCCTTTCTGAGTCTTTTTTCCTTTTCTTGCTCTTTTAGGGTATTTTTTCTACCTTGTCCTCCAGCTCACTGGTCCAATCCTCTGCTTCTTCTAGCCTGCTTTTGATTCCTTCTACTGTATTCTTCAATTCAGAAATTATATTCTTCATTTCCTCTTGGCCCTTGTTGATAGTTTCTATTTCCCCTTTCATGCTGATATAGTTTGCAGTGAGTTCATCATAGCTTCCTTGTAGTTTCTGGTAGCTCTTTGAGCTTCCTGACAACCATTGCTTTGAACTTAATATCTGATAGTTGAGTTGCCTCTGTTTCATTTAGCATTCTTTCTGGGGCTTCCTCCTTTCCTTTCATTTAGGGATTGTTTCTTTGTCTTCCCATTGTTTGTGAGACTCTTCTGGTTTGCCTCCCTTTCTTAATTTGATCTGTTCTGACTCCCTGGGTTTGTGGTGTGAACTTCTATGGTAGGAGACATGTGAGATTCACTGGTGCAGTCTCCTTGATCTCCTGAACTTGCTGCTCTTGGGGTATCATTTCTGTTGGCTCTCTGGATATCTTTGGGTTTTGATTGTTTTTGGGTCCTTCCCTCTAGGTGGTTAACTGAGGATCACTCTGTCCATCACACACATCTTGTATGCTGTTGTGCAGGTGCAGACAGATTGTTTCAAAACTGGCTCTTTTGTCTGTCTGAGGTTAGGCTTCTCTCTCACTATTGTTCAGTGGTTTATTCTGGATAATTTCTCCACCATTTAGTTGTAATTCCAGATTGGTCCTGAGTGGAGGTTAGTGTGGCTTTCACTCACCCACTGCCATCTTCCTTTATTATCTGTTGGTGGTTCCTTTGTTGGTGGGTTCTCTCTTCCTGCGGGTATAATGATGTTCACAGCTACCACCTACCCTTTTATATGGTCAGTTGCAAGGGGAGGCAAAGTGGATTAAGACAGCAGGAGTGTATTTTCTGGGAGTTAAGTACCAACCCATAGAGATGAGATAGGAGATCCTTTGGATAAGTTTAGTGTTAACTGTGATATTTCATCCAACTAGCCACTTTTTATGAAGGGTGGAAAAGAGATAAGACTCTTGTTAGAAGGAGAAAGGATTGTAAGTTGAGCCCCCAAAACAGAGAGCTTCTGGGAGGTCAGATTATGAGATATAGTGAGAGTAGAGGACAGAAAATAGGCATAGTGTGTGTATGAGAGAATAGAGTTGACCTCAACAGTAGTAAAGTTCCAGAAGATAGTGAAATGGGCTAAGATCCAGGAGGGGTGCTGTGTTGTATTTTCAATTGTATTGAACAAGAATTATTTACAATAATACTGGAACAACAATCATGTGAGAGAAAAAAAATCTGAATAGCAAGAATAGGAAGTACATGACCTAGAGTAATGTTGTATTGGAACACAAGTGAAGTGAAGGAAGAGAAATTAAAAATACACTAAGAAAGAGAGAACAAGGAAACCCAGTGAAATGATGCAATTAAATGAACAAATAAAATGAAGAAAACTTAACAGAAAGCAGAGAAATAAAAAAAAATACTAATAGTGCTGGATGGTGCAGCTGGGTGGATTGAGCATGGGCCTGTGAAAGGGGTGGCCATTCCTATTCCCAGTCAGGGCACATGCCTAGGTTGCAGGCCAGGTCCCCATTAGGGGGCAATCAAGGGGCAACCATGCACTGATGTTTCTCTCCCCCTCTTTCGCCTTCCTTTCCCCTCTCTCTAAAACTAAATAAGAAAATTAAAGAATAATACCGAGAAGGAAGATGGTGGCGCAGTAGGAGGAAGCACATTCCACTTCTCCCTACACACGGGAGAAAAACCTGGCCGATTTACGGTGGAACAGAGAAAACAGATATCAGAAACACAGCATATTTGAAAACAGGAGATCAAAACTGCAGTGGACATTGACAAACCAGATGGTAAGGAGAGTACTCCAGCAGCACGGAGACCAGGGTGGGGGCTGAGGTCCCGGGGCAGCACTTGCCATAAGACTCTAGGAAGGGAGCTGGGTCAACCACTCCCTGTCAACCATCCCCAGCCAAACAAGGTTTCAGCAACACTGGGATAAACCTGGTTGCTTGAAATCTCACAGAGAGGAGTTAAGGTCTCATAGCCCTGGGAGGACTGCATTGGAGCTCATGTGACCATTGGCACCTGCGTGCCACTGGGGATGGCTGTATGGGGATCCATCCACACCAGCGTGCCACCGGGAGACCTGTGCTGCACCATCAGGGACCTGCATGGTGACCAATCAGCGCCTGCGCAACAGTTGGCGCCCCTGTGTGGATGGCTGGGAGATCTTAGGCACCTGACCACGACCTGTGTGGTGGTGGATTCGCTCCCGCATGACAGTCGGTGCCCATGCATGGAAGGCTGGGAGATCGTAAGTGCCAGCGCACAACTGCAGTAGGTGCACGCTGCCTCAGAAGATATGCCTGAAGCCCTGTGCGGAGAGGCCCCAGGCTAGCTCTGAGGACAGTAGCCCAAAGATAACTGAGTGCTGAACAGGGAGAAAAGCAATACCATCACCCCTTGGCCATTGCAGCCAGCAAGACCAGAAAAACCGGCTTGGCCAGATTGATAACAGCAAGAGTTGGTGGTTTTTTTTTTCTTTATTTTTTATTTTTAAATTATTTTTTCATTATTTTAATCTTTTTTACCCCTCAAATCCTTTTGCTTCTGATTACTTCTTTCTTGTTTTATTCCTTCTTCCTTTCTTTCCAATCTTATCTCTTCTTCTTTCCTCTTTTTTCTTTTCTTTTTCTTTCTGCTTTTCTTTCTTCTCTTTTCATTTTTTCTTTTCTTTTTTTCTTCCCCTTCTCTCTTTTTAAATACCCACAAGTGAGACAAAAATAAAACAAAACAAAACAAAACAAAAAAAACCCTGGAACTGTGAAAAACCCAGAGTTGGTCTCAAAGAGAGGGAGCATTTCAACAACTGAGACAGTGGAAGCTCTGAACACCAGAACACCCGAAGGAGACAGCACCACTGAATCTAACAGGTATTCTACCACAGAATTTCACACCATAAACCCAGGGAGCCAGAACAAATCAATTTAAGAAGCTGAGCCTAACAAGAAGAGCCTCACAAACAATGGGAAGACAAAGAAACAATCCTCAATAGAAAGGAAAGGAGGAAGCCCCAGAAAGAATGCTAAATGAAATGGAGGCAACTCAACTATCAGATTTTGAGTTCAAAGAAATGGTTGTCAGGAAGCTTCAAGAGTGCTCAATGAGCTACCAGAAACTACAGGGAAGTTATGATGAACTCACTGCAAACTGTATCAACATGAAAAAGGAAATAGAAACTATCAACAAGGGCCAAGAGGAAATGAAAAATATAATTTCTGAACTGAAGAACACGGTGGAAGGAATGAAAAGCAGAATTGATGAAGCAGAAGATCGGATTAGCGAGTTGGAGGACCAAGTAGAAAAAAACATCCAGAAAGAGCAAGAAAAGGAAAAGAAGCTCAGAAAGAATAAAAAGGGATTAAGAGAAATGCAAGACAATATGAAACATAATAATAGCCATATAATAGGAATACCAGAAGGAGAAGAGGAGGAGCAAGGGATAGAAAACCTATTTGAAAAAGTAATGATGGAAAACTTCCCTAATTTGATGAGAGAAAAAGTCACACAAATCCAGGAAACACAGAGAGTCCCCAGCAAAAGGAACCCAAAGAGGCCCACTTCAAGACACATCATAATTAAAATGGCAAAATTCCAAGACAAAGAGAGAATCTTAAAGGCAACGAGGAAGAAACAGTAAGAAACATATAAGGGAGCCCCGATAAGGTTAGCAGCTGACTTCTCAATGGAAATGCTCCAAGCCAGAAGAGAATGGCAAGAAATATTCCAAGTAATGAGAACCAAAGTCCTGCAACCAAGACTACTTTACCCAGCAAGGCTTTCAATCAAGGTAGAAGGCCAAATAAGGAGCTTCTCAGACAAAAGAAGTCTAAAAGAATACATCTCTACCAAACCAGTTCTGCAAGAGATGCTGAAGGGACTGCTTTAAGGAAAGGAATGAAAAGAGAGAGAGAGAGAGAGAGAAACAGGCACGAAAATGGCAATGAATAAGTACATATCAATAATAACGTTAAACATAAATTGATTAAATGCTCTAATCAAAATGCATAAAATAGCTGAATGGATAAGAAAGCATGACCCACACATATGCTGCCTACAGAGGACCCACCTCAGGACAAAGAACCTACATAGACTCAAAGTGAAGGGCTGGAAACAAATTTTCCAAGCAAATGGTCAGGAAAAAAAAGCCAGGGTAGCAATACTCATATAAGACAAAATAGACTTCAAAAGAAGAGCCATAAAGAGAGATCCAGAAGGTCACTTCATGATACACAAAGGAAGAATCCACCAAGAAGACATAAACATCATAAACATGTACGCACCCAACATAGGAGCACCTAAATGCATCAAGACAATCTTAGAGGACTTGAACAGAGATATTAAGAGCAACACAATTATAGTAGGGGATTTTAACACCGCACTGTCAAAATGGACAGATCTTCCAAACAAAATATTAACAAAGGTATTGTGGCATTGAAAAACACTCTAGATGAAATGGACTTAACTAATATATATAGAGCTCTTCATCCCAAAGAAACTAAATACACATTCTTTTCAAATGCACATGGAACATTTTCAAAGATAGACCACATGATAGGAAACAAAAGAAGCCTCAACAAATTCAAGAAAATTGAAATCATACCAAGCATTTTCTCTGACCACAAGGGACTGAAACTAGAAATCAACCCCAAGGGGAAAAACCCAAAACATTCAAAATCATGGAGATTGAATATTATGTTATTAAACAATGAATGGGTCAAGAATGAAATTAGGGAGGAAATCAAAAAGTTTCTCGAAGCAAATGAAAATGAACTCACAATGACCCAAAACTTATGGGACCCAGCAAAGGCAGTCCTCAGAGGGAAGTTCATAGTGATACAGGCCTACCTAAAAAAGATAGAAACATTTCAAACAAACAACTTAACCCTACACCTGCAAGAACTTGAGGAACAACAACAAAGACAGCCCAGAGCAAGTAGAAAGAAGGAAATAACTAAGATCAGAGCAGAATTAAATGACACAGAGACTAAAAGCACAATTCTAAGGATCAATGAATCCAGGAGCTGGTTCTTTGAAAAGATAAACAAAATCAACAAGCCTTTAAGCAGTCTCATCAAGAAGAAAAGAGAGAAGACCCAAATAAACACAATCAGAAATGAAAGAGGAGAGATTACAACTGACAACACAGAAATACAAAGGATTTTAAGAAATTACTATGAAGAACTGTATGTCAAGAAACTTGAAAACCTAGGTGAAATGGACAAGTTTCTAGAAAAATATAATCTCCCAAAACTCAATGAAGAAGAAGCAGAAAGCCTGAACAGACCAATATCAGCAGATGAAATTGAAGCAGTAATGAAAAAACTCCTGACACACATAAGCCTGGAACCAGATGGTTTCACAGGAGAATTTTACAAAAAATTTAATGAAGAGCTAACCCCTATCCTTCACAAACTTTAAAAAAAAATCCAAAATGATTGAAGACTCCCAAACTCTTTTTAGGAAGCCAGCATCATTCTAATCTCCAAACCAAATAAAGACATAACAAAGAAAGAAAACTTCATGCCCATATCGCTGATGAACATAGATGCTAAAATTCTCAACAAAATATTGGCAAACCGCATCCAACAATACATTAAAAAGATCATACAACATGACCAAATGGGATTCATGCCAGGGAGCAAGGATGGTTCAACATTCGCAAATCAGTAAATGTAATACATCACATAAGCAAAAGCAAAGACAAAAATCACATAATCATATCAATAGACATGGAAAAAGCATTTGACAGTACAGCACCCATTTATGATAAAAACACTCAGCAAAGTGGGAATAGAGGGAGCATTCCTCAACATAATAAAGGCCATATATGAGAGTCCCACAGCTAACATCATACTCAATGGGCAAAAACTAAAATCTTTTCCACTAAGATCAGGAACAAGACAAGGTTGTCCACTTTTACCACTTCTATTCAGTACAGTGTTAGCCACAGTGATTAGACAAGAAAAGGAAATAAAAGGCATTCAAATTGGAAAGGTGGAAACAAAACTATCATTGTTTGCAGATGACATGATAGTGTACATAGAAAATCCTATAGACTTGGCAAAAAAGCTGCTCAAACTAATAAATGAATTTGGCCAAACAGCTGGATACAAAGTCAATATCTAGAAATCAAAGGCATTTTTGTATACCAACAATGAAAGAGCAGAAGCAGAAGTCAAGAAAAAAATCCCATTTGATATAGCAAAAAGAAAAATAAAATACCTAGGAATAAACTTAACCAAGAAGGTAAAAGACCTGTATGCAGAAAACTACACAACACTGAAAAAAGAAATCAAGGAAGACACAAACAAATGGAAACATATACCATGTTCATGGATCAGAAGAATTAACATCATCAAAATGTCCATACTACCCAAAGCAATTTACAGATTCAATGCAATAGCTATTAAAGTGCCAATGGTATATTTCACAGACATGGAACAAACACTTTAAAAATTTATGTGGACCATAAACGACCTTGATTAGCTGCAGCAATTTTGAGAAAGAAGAGTAAAGTAAGAGGGATCACAGTACATGTCACCAAACTGTATTACAAGGCCACTGTAATTAAAACAGCCTGGTGCTGGCATAAAAACAGGCACATGGACCAGTGGAACAGAACAGAGAGCCCAGAAATAATTCTCAATGGTCAATTCTCTATGGTCAATTAATATTCAACAAAGGAGGCAGCAACTTGAAATGGAGGAAAAATAGCCTCTTCAACAAGTGTTATTGGGAGAAATCTGGACAGCTACATGCAAAAAAATGAAACTTGAACACCAACTTACACGATACACAAAAATAAATTCAAGGTGGATAAAAGATTTAAATATAAGCCGTGACATCATCAAAGTCCTAGAGAGGAACGTAGGCAGGAAAATCTCAGACATTTCACACAGCAACATTTTTACTGATATGTCCCCTTAAGCAAGGGACATAAAGGAAAGAATAAACAAATGGGATCTCATCAAAATAAAAAGCTTCTGCATGGCTAAAGAAAACAGTATTAAAATAAAAAGAGAACCAACTGTATGGGAAAACATATTCACCAATGATACCTCAGACAAGGGTTTAATCTCCAAAATATATAAAGAACTTACATGACTCCACTCTAAGAAGACAAGCAACCCAATTAAAAAATGGGTGCAGGACTTGAACAGACACTTCTCCAAGAAGGTCATACAGAGGATCAAGAGACACATGAAAAGATGCTCAATATCACTAGCTATCAGAGAGATGCAAATTAAAACCACAATTAGATACCACTTCACACCAGTCAGAATGGACATCATAAACAAAGCAACAAACAACAAATGTTGGAGAGGTTGTGGAGAAAAGGGGACCCAGTGTACTGTTGGTGGGATTGAAGACTGGTACAACCACTATGGAAAGCAGTATGGAATTTTCTAAGAAAACTAAAAATGGATCTACCTTTTGACCCAGCAATTCCACTGCTAGGATTATATCCTAGTAACCCTGAAACACTAATCCAAAAGAACCTATGCACCCCAATGTTCATAGCAGCACAATTTACAATAGCCAAGTTTTAGAAGCAACATAGGTGCCCATCAGTAAATGACTGGATCAGGAAACTTCAAGGGAAAAGGGGAAGGGTTTAGAGCAACAAGTATAAAAGTCACATGGACAAAAGCTAGGGGGGCTAGAAATGGGAGGGAGCGGGGGAGGGCTGGGGTTGTGGCTGGGATAGGGGTAGAAGACAGAAAACTGTACAAGAACAACAATTAAAAAAGAAAAGAAAAAAAAGAAACTGTGGTGCATTTACACAATGGAATTCTATGCAGCAGAAAGAAAGGAGCTCCTATCCTTCATGACAGTATGGATGGAACTGGAGAGCATTATGCTAAGCAAAATAAGCCAGGCAGTGAAAGACAAATACCATGTGATCTCACCTTTAACAGGAACCTAATCAACAAAACAAACAAACAAGCATAATGTACCAAAGACACTGAAATTGAGAACAGGCTGACAGTCAACGGAGGGGAGAGGGGAGGGAATTTCAGGGGAAAAGGAGAAGAGTTTAGAGCAACAAGTATAAAGGACACATGGACAAAAACTAGGGAGCTTGGAAATGGGA